>APFE031387986.1:11200-31946 GCA_000404065.3 Pinus taeda | reverse complement strand
AGGTTGTGGAAGGCTAGGAGAAACAACACTTCCATCTTTATATTTGTGAAGGGTATGCTTCATAATTTTGCTTTCCAATATGTCACAAAGCCCTTTTACTCTTTCCAATTGTTGTGGTGTTGCTCTAAGAAGGTGTTGCTCTTTGTATCCTCATAATGTGCTATCATTTCCTCCGTGAAAATTGACCACGTAACAAGTTTTTTACGAGAACAAAGCCCTTTATACCATAAAAATTGATCCGGTTCTAAATATGAAGATGGAATACATACCTTTTGTAACAGTTGTACACCATGTAGATCAAAATATTGCTCCATCTGATGTATCCAATTTACCAGATCCTTGCCATCAAACTTCCTCATCTTGCTTTTTCTTGATTTTAGGAGCTTGATCTTGAAATGACTGTAACTCTGTACCTTCATATCTTTAAGTTCTAAACCTATGCCCTTTAGTAGTCCTCTGTGTCCTCTTTCCAATGCCACTATTCTGACCCCAATTGGATTCTCCAATGAAGAGTTATGCCAAATCTCCCACAGTGACCTTATTATAGACTAATTCAGTAGAGCGAACTTGTACGACGTGCCACATGTCCCTGTTTTGACCTTTGGCTTTGAAAACTATATACGAGAAACTAAAGTCTGTCTTCTTTCTGTACCTTCTTATGAAATTTCAATATGATGCTCGGAGAGAAAGTTATGATGATTTTCCCCAGATCACCTGTTTGGAATGTAATTCAGGAGTCTGCAAAAATACCAAATTCCTCAGATCATATCTCCGCAAATATAGTGCGAAAATATCTGAAATTCAGACCTGTGTGGTAGCGCGATGCCTTCTCAAATGGGTTTCGCTTTCGACTTTTGAAACATCGCAGAAAAAAGTTATAGCGAAAATGCCACGATGACCTGTTTAGAGCAGCGAAACCCTAGAATCCAAAGCTCCGATACCAAATGTTATGGAACCAGCTCAAGAAAAGATAGAAAAGATAGATCAACGCCTTAGAATTCAGCCTCTTCGAGGGAGTAACCTCCTTTAAATTACATAAATTAACAATTCTTCGATGATTCAAATGGAAACACCTCCTCTCTATATATAGGAGTCTAAGGGGTCATAACATAATCAGAGCCTACATACCAATAATAATGTAAGGGCACAATAATAACAATAGTGGTCTTCTATGGGGCACAATAGTAACAATATGGGCACTACATGGGTACATCACTATAATAAATGGGTTGTACTAATAACAATAAGAGGTTACACTAGTATTATAGGGGCCTAACAGATTCATGGGTCTCACAGGCTATTACAGGAGATTCATTAGTAACTTCTCATAGATTGCTTATCCCATTACATCATTGCAAAGTAGAGGTAAGAAGTTTGAATGAATAGAGGAGTGCAAGGCTGTATTTGAGAAAATTCAGTAGTTTTTGACACATGCACGAGTATTACAAATCACAAATATGAACAAAGATTATGTATTATGCACCATGGAAAATTTTAGGGCCTAATGTTCACCCTGTGGACTAATTTTCCATGATTTTTCGACAATTTTTTTTTGCCAATTTCCAATCTTTATAAAAGATGATTTTCCCAAATTTTAGAATATAAAATTATTTTACCTGAAAAATCACCAACATTATATAGAGATATATAAAGTCATTATAATTTTGAATAATTTTACAAATATATTAATAAACATTTCATTGTTTTCATATTAGGTATTAGTGAGATTCACCAATGTTTTTAAACTTCAAAAAAAAATTCATCGTTAAAATATTCCTTGGTATTCATTGATGCTTGCAAGAGAGGGCCTGGTGGAGCCCTTATGTAGGATGGACAGGTGGTATGTTATGAGTCCCAGAAACTAAACGAGCACGAGAAAAACTACTCAACACATGGTCTTCATTTAGCAATGATTATACATGCATTGAAGATGTAGAGACACTACCTTCTTGGCAGGAGATTTGTAACTATGAGTGATCGCATTGGGTTGAGGTATTTGTTTGACTAGTCGAATCTGAGTTCTAGGAAGACTAGATGGTTGGCCATGATCAACGAGTTTGATTTCAAGATTAGGTGCATTAGAGGTAAGGAGAATAGAGTGGTAGATGCTCTAAGTAGATGGATACATGCACGTCACTTGGAAGATATGAGCTCCTATAAGACAAATTTACAAGATAGGATCTTGCAAGTAGGAGAGCAGGATATCCGATATATGGAGATTGTGAATAGGTTGCAGTAGGGTGATAGTACAAGTATAGTTATAGGTATAGATACATACGTAGGTCCACACGACATGGAATCTTATCTTATACAAAATGGATTTGTCAGGTTTTGAGACAGGATATACGTACTAGATAATAGTGAGCTCAGGAAGGTGATCTTGAGGGAATTTCATGTGAAACCATATTTAGGTAACCTTGGTTATCACAAGACATTGACAGTGGTGAAGAGATATTACTCTTGGCCGAATTTGAAGAGGGGTGTAGTAGAGTTCCTGGCTAGATGCTTTGATTAACAGTGACTGGAGGAAGATTTTAAACATCTAATTGGACTGCTACAGCCGATCATGATTCGAGAATGGAAATCAGAAGTTATTTCCATGGATTTCATTACACAGTTTCCGAGGAGAGTGAAGCAACATGATTCCATATGGTCATTGTGGAAAGGTTAACAAAGGTTCCAAACTTCATTCTGGTGAAGGCAACATTCTCAGCTAGTGATGTGGCACAAGTATTCATCCAATATGTGGTTAGATTACATGGTTTCCAAAGACGATTATGTGAGATGGGGATGTGAAGTTCACTTCCAAGTTTTGGAAGGAGTTATTTGCAGGTTTGGTTTCAAAGTTGGCCTTCATCACAAGTCATTACCGACATAAATAGGGACACATAGAGAGGGTCAATAGGATATGAGAGGACATGTTGAGTATGTATGTGATGCATCAGCAGAGGAAGTGGGAAGAGTATCTCCCTTTGGTTCAGTTTTCACACAACACCAATTATCAAGAGTGTTTAAGGATGAGTCCTTTTGAGACATTGTATGGGTAGAGTTGTAACACTCCCATTAGTAGGAGTGATCTGGTAAGAAGGGTATTTATTGATTTAGAGATGTTGGGAGACATGCGACAGGAAATGCAGGTGGTAAAGGAGAATCTAAAGACAACACATGATAGGTAGAATAGTTATGCAGATAGGAACAGGTTATTTAAGGAGTTCCAAGTTGGGGAATAGGTGTACTTGTTCATCAAACTAAAGAAGACCTCCTTTTGGATTGGCTCATGTGCCAAGTTGGCACCATGGTTTTGTGGACCCTTCAATATCAATTATAGGATTGGGATAGTACCCTATCAACTTGCATTACCTCCAACAATGAAAGTCCATGATGTTTTCTATGTATATTTGTTGAAGGAGTATGTTAAGGATGTTGATCATGTGATTGACTGATCTGTATTGCAGGTGGAACCCTATGGAGAATTCCAGCTGGAGCCTCAGTGTATATTCCAAAAAAAGTTTCTTATGCTCTGGAACCAAGCAATCAAGAAAGCTAAAATGGAATGGAAGCACCTTGGGCCCGATGAAGCTACATGGGAGATGGTGGATCAGATGTAGGTTATTTATCCTTCCTTGATTTTGAGTTGAGGAAAATTAGCTTGACATGGTTGTTTGGCATATTCTTATGGTGGCTTGGTATTTTCTTATGGTCATTTGGCGTTTTCTTATGGTGGTTTGGTATTTTGTTACGGTTGTTTGGTATTTTCTTTATGGTGGTTTGGTATATTCTTTATGGTGGTTGATATTTGGTTTATCATGCTTTGATATATGCTATATGATGTTTTGATATATGCTTAAACATGATATTTAGTATACATTTTGATATATGTTTTGGTACATGGTTTGACATATGTTTTGGTATCTATATTTTTTTGTGATGTTGCTATATGTAACCGGGTATGGATGTAAATACCGTAGCGAGCTATGTTATAAATCTCCACTATGTGGTATGGGTGTCATGTTATTTTGCTATCATGTGGTTATGTTATCATGATGTTATGATGTTATATGAGTTGGAACTCACAAGGATCATCATTGCAAATATTGTAATGAGTTGTGTTATAGAGCTCCACTATTCGGTATGTTTTCATGATGTTTTTCTCTTGGGTAGATCTTTCATTGTAAATATTGCATGAAGTTGTGTTATAAATATCCATGAGTAGTATGTCTTGTTTTAATAGTTTGTTGAGGTATATGTGTGATTGAACACCGAGGATGGTGTCCCCCAATGGGGATCATTCTGTAATAGCCCTTGTGAAAATTTCATGTAATAAAAGTTAAAAACAATAACCATGGATGAATGTGACACTTATTCCAAGCTGAATGTTTTACAAGACATCCTATGGGTGTTCATATGGATATTTATGGCTAAACAATTTGGAAATGGAAATGGATAAGGCTTTGGAGAGGAAAAATGGCATTTTTTGCACAATTATTTATTAAAATAATGGAAGTTAGGAGAAAAGGAAGCTGAAAGGTCACAGGTTGCATGTGAGGAGGAAACTGAAGGAAAATAAAGTAAAATAATTAAAAAGGAAGAAAATAGAGGCCTCATTCATAAAATGGCTTCTAAGGATCAGTTGGTAACCTTCTCTCAGTTAAGTTTTGGAGCACTCTCATTGTTATCTCTCTCTCTCCTACTCTTGGATACTTAGAGTTTTCTTGTAGCACTTTCACATTGGAGCAAGAAAGGAAAAGAAGGCAAGAGGAACCAAGGATCAAGTAGGGAAAGGCAGGATCAAGAAGCTACAACAGGCTTTGTTGTAGGTATCGACTGACACGGGGGTGAATGGATGAAGAGAGAGTTGGATAATCCATTCTATGGTTCGGTGAAATATGGTAGTCCCATTCTCGGTTAGTTGATTGCATTGATTAATAGAAATTCATTCCCTTGATTTCTATGTGCAAATGTATTGATTTGTGTATGGATTTTGATGGCTAATATGTTTATTGTATTTATGTTCCTGTTATGATGGTTATATGCACATTTTTTGACAGTATCTATGTATGGCTCTAAGCATGTTTTTACCTATAATTAAATGGATATGGTATCTATGACCCAATAAGTGATAAGGCATCAAATGGCATGAGGGAGAAATGGTTCATAGTGCTTCTTAGATAAGTGTGAGATCCATACACTTAATTATATCTTTTACACTTGTAGGCTACATGTTGATGATATGTTTGACGAAATTCTTGTCATGGCTAGCAGGGGTCTTCTTAAGGTCTAGATCAACTATTTAGTTTTGCAACATTCTTTCCCTGTACTTTAATTGATTCTGATATTGTATTCCATTCTTGGCAGTGGTCTGGTCTTTAGGCCTAAAAAAGTAGCTTAAATCCCAAGGTCGTTGGCACATAACTCAAAACTTTAGTCCATAGTCACTGGTGGGTAGGCCTATGAGAGCAAATTTATGTCTCTAGTTGCCCTATTTCCCATAGCATGAGAGTGACTATGGCCTAAGAGGTCCAGAGCAATAGTGGGACCTAGGGACAGGTTGTAACAAATATTTTAGCCTCATTTATTTCCATCAATTATATTGTATCATACATGAAAACAACCTGACTATAGTATCATGTTTTCTAAGAGGCGTGGAACTAGAAAAAGTGTTAAGTGATCTATGAAAGTTTCCTATGATCAATAATTGGTGGAAAAACCAATTTTATTAATTTTTTGTCTACTTTTGATATACATGGAACATTTACAATAAGCAAGTGAAGTGCGATTATATGTATGTAATGATGATTCTCTTTGTTTACATTGTCAAGGGATTGGTGACAGTATAGTTCTTGTTGCTTGCATTGTCAAGAAATCTACTAATGGTATTTTTGTTCTCTTTTTTTACATTGTGAAGTAAATTAGTGATGGATATTATGGTTCTCCACTTTCATAGTCGAGCAATTTATTGATGGTTCTCCTCATCCCCATATCCACACTTTCAATTTTAATACTATGTTTTACTTATTGCTTGAAGAATTTGACCATTTCCAAAGATATTTTTTAGTTTGTTGGATGATTGGGCTTTTATTTCATATTTTGATTACACTAGTATATGGATGGAAAGAAGGGAAGCTTCCTCATTTCTTCCCATTCTCATATTTTTAGTACCAATCTTAACATGACCTTATACTTATTCTTAATGAATTTGATTATTGCAAGACAACTTTTTGGTTTGTTTGAGGATTGGAATTTTATTACATGTTATGGTTAGCTGATATTAGTCTCTTTTCTTGCATTTTCTAGCAATCTACTATTGGTATTATGGAGATATTATTATTTTTCAATTTTTCAAAATTATAAGGTGTTTTATGGAAAGTGTGGATATCTATCTTATCGGTAACTAGTAAGACTAAATTTACATGGAATATTAATGAGGGGTAAGAGGCTGTCCACATTTCCTTGCTTCCACATATCTTTACAGTTGCGTGGAGTATGGAATAGAAACATTGTGGTTCCACAATGTTTCGTTTGTCTATATACGTTTTTGTATATCTTTCTCTATACATCATTATGTATGACAAATTACATAAAAAAATATATAAAAAGAAATAGAACTATATAATTTAATAATAACCATATGAAAATAAATTGAATACAAACACACCTCTTAGCAAAGTTTTCATTGTCTTTAACTTTTATTGGCATTCTCATACTATCCAGCTTTGGAATTCATTTCATTGCTACAAGGTTGTAACATATACTGTATAAATGCTCTAACTACTTATATATAGAAGAAAGAATGCACTATTTACCTAACAAAATGTTGTTGCATCCCAATATCAAATGCAATGCATTCATTTTGAAACATAAACATTATGCTTTTCATCCCATTTATACTTCCTTTTTTATTATTTTAAAATAGAATATTTTCCTAAATTCAAACTATGGAAATAATTGTTTACATAAAGTAAAATGAAAAATAAAGTGTGAGATTTAAATTGAATTATAATTTTATGCCAATGGCTAAAGTTTCATTGTGCTCAAAGTCAAATTGTCATTATTAGTTTGTGTCTCACGAGGGACAATAGTGTTCGCTTGATGGTCAAAGTATGCTTACTATTAATTATTATTGTTATTATTTTTACTACTTAGTATCTAATATATATCATGAAATTTTGAAAAATAATATGATGATTCTAATTACTAATTCACTATTATTATTATTATTATTATTATTATTTTCTTCCTTACTAGGAACTACAACACTAAATTCATGGTCAAAGTGTGTTGAATCTCCATTCAATATTTTTTCTATCTACAATTTCATTGATTGAAGTCCATTCACTATCGATTATTTTTTGTGATTTTAACCAAAGTTTTGGGAAAATTCTAAATATTCATGTTTTCCTCTAAATTCAAAAATCATTTTCTATTTTATGGAAATCTTATTTCTAATTTTTCATTGGTTGAATGAGGCTTGTCATTACTTCGTATATAAAACATATGCTAAAAATTTAAAAGATAATGTGACAATTGTAACCACTAAGTCTGCTTATGTTATCCATTGGAGCATTAGGCAAGTGTTTATCATGCAATGTTTTAGCATACACCTCGCAAATTCATATTTGATTACTTTTCATGGGAGTTGGTTATAAATAGATTTCTTCCCCGAGTTGTATGGTGGTAATTCTGGTAGTTGCACAAAATGAAGGATTCTCTCTGAAAGCTCATTTTGAACGAAGGTGAAAAATGTGTAGCATTTATTTCATGTAAATAGTGGATCCTTTCTTTTAGATGTGACTACTTAGATTGTTTATACAATATACATTATAACCCTGTATTATTGAGTTGTACAGTTCAAGAAGTGGATAGTATGAGAGTGCTAAACACATTGATAAAATATATGTTATTTTCATGTAATTGTTACATCTAAATTGTTTTTGTGCTATGAAATTATAAACTTTTACCCCTCTTATTTCTATATATTTTATATAATTCATATTATCAGGGTTGGGAAAATGAACAAAAGGAGAACACATATAGTTAAAGACAATGATAACTTTTCTAAGAGGTGAGTTTATTTTCTATTTATTGTAATTTGCTTATTATTAGATTATATAGATTTGTGTTTTTTTTTTCTATATTTTCTATGTACTCTAACTAAAAACAAGGTTTTTTTCAATCATTAGGAAGCATATAAAAATAAGAGACCAAATCCATGACAACAATTACGATAAAGGTGTTAGCATTATGATGTATGTGTTGTACTTGATGGAACCCACTTGTAGTAGAACAACTCACTTTTAAATGGTAACTAGATGAATCTACAAAAGAGATATCAGATGTGATAGAATGTGATGAAATGTAGGGCAGCTCAGATGTGATGCAGCTTTAAGGAATCAATTCAGAAGGCAACTCACTCAGACAAAATATCACAATATATCAAGAAAATAGCAAAGAATGACAGATCAGTCTTCACATAATTAACAAAGAGAGGTATATGCAGGTTCACCATTGACCAAGCTGTGTATACACGCAGGTTAACAAAACAAAAGGAGTGTTAATGTACACACACACTTTCACAGAAAGGAGAGCATGTATACCTTGGGAAACTAAGTTTTTTGGTCTAAAATTTTTGGTCCATGGTATTTTAGTCGATGGTATTGGTGCATGGTATTTGATCGGAGGTATTGACGTTAGGTATTGAGGAAGGCCTAAAACTATAAAAGGAGGAGAAGATCATTAGGCCAAGGTACTCAATAATTGAATATCTAATGAAGAGTGAGATCTAGTATGCAAGTTATCAGGTTATGGTGCATTGTTGGATCTGAACCAAGAAAGAACCTTAGCAATTGATGGAGGATAATATCTAATGATGGATCGTGATCTTAAGGCTTAAAGTGAACTATGATTATGTGTTTTCTCTCATGAATATTATAGATATGAATACTGATGCATATATTATTCTGTAAATAATATGATCTAGTTATAACTGAAGTTTGGTATAGCTACAGAATAATGAATTAATATTTATAGATGTATACGCTGGTTGGCTTTGAGGAAAGCACATATATACATAGGTTCGACACAAGAAAGTAGCGTATACCTTATAATCTATGTTTTAGTTGCTACTATTTGTTGTTGTAGTATTCTAGGTTCTGGCTTAGGTTCTCGTTATTGTATTCTAGTGACAACATTATGGAAGATCAGATTGATGGGTTGTCAAAGTGGTTGATTGACTTGGTTGTGGTTGGTTCAATAGGAGATTGGTTGATGCAGATATATTTGATGATTGAATGATGCTGTTGATGGATCCAGTCTGAAAATATATGAAACGTGGTCCCTAGAAGAGAGGAGAAGGTTGTAGTCTTCTATAGGCCGTCACCTATGTACTAGTAAATATATCATCTAGTACAAGAGATAGGGGCTTGTAGCTCCCTTCCAGTAGAAACTAGAGGATGAAAGAAGGTTGTAGCCTTCTGCAGGTAGAAGCCTGCCTACTGGTATACGCTTGCACCAATACAAAAATTGTAAACAGAATTTTCTTATTATTAAAAGACGATAGAGATGATTACAGCAGGTGGTTTTCGCCCACATTGGGTTTCCACCCTATATCTTAGTGTTTATGTGTGTTGCTTATGTGTGATTATTTATTACGCTTTTACTACACCATCCAATAAATTGCTGATATATTGATTAAAGTTCACTACATGATAATTTGGGTAAACCAAAAGATCTGTACAGATACACTAGTTTCATTAAATATAGTTGTGAATACATGCTAGTTCACCAAGTTGAAGTAGCATATATAAATCAGTTTTGAAAATTAAATTATTGATTCAATAATACTGATTCATCCCCGCTCTCAACATTATTTCCACCAATTGGTATCAGAGGAGGTCCTTCAGAAGGAGCTTGATCGCTTGAAGGTAGATCCATCATCATGAGTAATCAAGAAAGCGGGGGATCCATCAGACCACCAATCCTTGATGGGAGCAACTTCATTTATTGGAAGGTAAGAACGACAACCTATCTTCAATCTCTTGGAACAGATGTATGGGAAATCGTGGAAGGAGGATTTACATTTCCATAATCCATTTCTATAGATATGGAAGGTAAAAAACAATATGAAACCAATGCCAAGGTTGTCAATAGATTATTAGGAAGTTTGTCACAATAAAAGTTTTTCAAAGTTATGCAGCTCAAATCAACCAAAGAAATATGGGACAAATCATTTTAAGCTACGAAGGAGACTCTTAGGTAAAATCTACTAAACTACAAGCTCTCAAAATTCAATATGAAACTATAAAGATGCACAACGATGAATGTATAACTACTTACTTCTTGTGTATAGATGAGGCTGTTAATTGCATGAAGAATTTAGGTGAAGAGATAAAGGAAGTTACCTTGGTTGAAAAAGTCTTAAGGTCTGTGTCTGCTAAATTTGAATCAAAAGTATCTGCGATAGAAGAAAAGTAGGATCTACAAACTATTACTATGACATAGCTTCATGGAATCTTAATTGCCTTTGAAATGAGAAAAGGAGGTCCATCAGATATGAGAAAAGCTGCATTCAAAGCTTCAACAAGAGGAGAAGAAGAACTCAATGGATCAGGACATATTTCATAAGGAGAAGAAGAAGCAAGCTTTGTCAAGAACCTTCAACGGGGTTCTAGAGGATTCAGAGGTAAATTACCTTTCAAATCTTTTTCCTATGGTAGAGTCAGTCATTATGATGCAAAATGCCCTCATAAAGATTAATATGATAAAGGGAAGGAATCTGCAAAATGGAATATAAAAAAAAGTGTAAGTAAAAAGAGCTACTATACTCATGAAGATAGCGATGGTTTATCAAATAGTGATGAAGATGAAAATAACAATGACTATAGACTTTTGATGGCTTATGAAGATGATGTTTTTTTGGATTCTTTAGATGAAGATAACCTTTATGAAGAAATCTCTAAACTTAAAATTTGTTTAGAAGAAAAGAATATGATTATAGATACCTTGACATACCAACTTGTTGAAAGAGAAAGACACAATGAAAAACTAGAAAGTGAAATTGTGGGTCTAAGAAAGGATCTTGAGAAAACAAAAGCTCTCAATCTCAGATTTGCTAGAGGATTAGAAACCTTAAATGAAATTATCAAAGTGCAACTTTCTCCTCTGATACAGACAAGTCGTAGATATACTGAAGCAGCATCTTAATCACAGAAGTCGTCAACCTCCACTAAAAGCTATCTTGATGCAACATGGAGCAGTGAATAGTTTGACAATAGTCAGAAAAGGCATAAAGCATATCACCAGGTAAACCAGGCTCAATTTACTTTAAGGATGAATAGAAGCCACAAACAACCTCAGGTAAATCATACTCAATTTGCTTCAAAGATGAATAGATATAGAAACTACAATCACCAGGTCAGTAGATTTGATAATCGCAGGAACTTCTTTAATGGTTAATGTTTCTCATGTCATAATTTTGGACACAAAGTTGCTCAATGCGTTGCTTAAAAAAACATCATGACTCGGGAAGCACGAAATAAAAAGAATATGACAAGGATCAAGAAATGTTCCTATAATAACTTTTCTTTGCTTGAAAATGAAAGAAAATGCTCAATCTATAACAACTTTGGCCATGAAGAATCTAAATGTAGGAGCAAATTCCAGCAAATATCTAAAAGGGGCAAACTCCATTCAATCCCAAAATATGGAGAAGGAAAGAACCACAAATAGAAAGATGTGGTAAAGCCTTGTATGTACAAGGACAAGAAAACCAGTGGTAAATCCATAGTCGATGATGAAAACACATGACAGGTGATAAAGAAAAACTACACTCATATAATGCCTTAGAAAAAGAAAAGAGTGTCTCATTTGGGAACGACACTCTTGCTATCATAAAAGGTAAAGGCTATGTTTTCTTGAAAGAAAAAGTTAAAGCTGGAAATGTTATGTATCTTTATGGCTTAAATCATAAGCTATTGAGTGTGAGTCAAATGTGTGTTCAAGGAAATGAAGTAGTGTTTCGATCAAATGGATGTGTTGTTCGTGAGCTTGATACAAGAGAAACTGTGATTAAAGGTATAAGAACTCCAAACAACATATACATACTGAAGGGAGGAAAACAATAGTGTTATCTAAGCAAAAGTGATGAAAACTGGCTATGTCACAGAAGCTTGGGACATCTAAGCTTTTTTCCAATAAGGAAAGCATGCAGATTCCAAGCTATCGAAAATTGGCAACAAGAAAATACAAAAAACAAAAGTGATAAAAATAGTAGTTCTATTTTTAGCAGGTCAAGTTGGATTCCTATTTTTAGACAGTCCCTGGTCTAAAATAGGAAGTAAAATTTAAATTTGGTCTTACCAGTAGTTTGAATATTAATTAATTAGTTCTTCATGATTTAATTAGTTAAGGGAAATCAAACTTGAAGTCTTTGTGAGAACATGCAATAATTTCTCCACTGATTGGGAAATGTGTCCTTAATTTGCCTTTGTGGTTGAGGAATTAAGGATGAGTTCTATATTGAGAGGATTAATTGACTTAGTTTAACTTAGTCAAGCTTAGTTATATTAATTTAACAGGTTGTTAAATTAATCAGATACAGTTTGTTAGTGCTTGCATGCATGTGACAATTGTTATCTTTAGATAATTAAGTATTCTCTTGTGGATAACTGATGCATGGCCGTTCAGACAAAGACCCAGTTGAGATCAAAGAAGGGACAATGTACTATCAGTTGGATGAATATTTTTCCTATAAAGGAATCTCATCCATGATGACGATTTATCTCCTTCAAGTTTGTGTAGTTAGATCAAAGGATAGTGAATGTGTGAAGAGGCCAATTCACATAGGTGGTAGCATTGGACCCCAAGGAAACTACACAAGAAATAGGAGGCTTGGAGGGCAGAGGAGAATGTTTGTGAGAATCCTTTGACTATCTATGAGCAGCAAAGGGATTGTACCAAGAGCTGGATAGCTTATGAGCTAAGGCTTTATGTAATCCAGACTATATTTTCACTTGTATGATAATACAAATATGGGGTTTTAGACATGTGCTTTTCTCGGTAAATTCTTCTATGTTATGTGTGATTGGTTCCTTTTTATCAGTTATTTTTGTTCTTAGTTATGTTGCTCATGGTTGATTAAGCTCCGACTAAATTATTTGTAGAATTAGATCAAGTATTTTTCTATAGTACATTGCATTACTAGGTTGATCTACAAGTGGGAAATTTCTACATGGTATCAGAGCACATGTTATCAAGGAAGAACAATATACTGAGAGGAGATTTCAAACTTTTGAGTTTTAGGCCGAGAGTTTACAAAAAAGATCTAAAAAAGTTTGTACGAAATTCTTAGAAACGAATAGGATATTGGGATTCCTTGCGGAAAGAGACCCAAATTTAGAAAAAAAATTGGTAGAATCAGAGTTCAGACGAGGGAGATATCACTAATTTAAAATCAACTCTTTTTCTAGAAAATTTCATGACATCAGGAAAGTGGAAATAGATTGGTGTGCTAGCCAAGAACCTGTATGCACTTGAGGTAAAAGATGCATACAAAGCCTTGATGAGAAAGGCAAAGTTTAGATACTTGGTGGTTGAGAGGGAGAGTAAATTACCTCTCAACATGCAATGCTAGAAGAAGTCCCAGACGATTGTGGAGGAGCCA
The DNA here is from genome assembly GCA_000404065.3 of Pinus taeda. Taxonomy (NCBI): domain Eukaryota; kingdom Viridiplantae; phylum Streptophyta; class Pinopsida; order Pinales; family Pinaceae; genus Pinus; species Pinus taeda. The sequence goes on along the minus strand of APFE031387986.1, from coordinate 18,289 downwards.
CGATTCGTGGAGCATCTTCGGGAGGTTATGGAGCAGCCACAACAGGGAAATATTAGAGGAGATCGAGTAGAGACATATACTCATGCAGAGACCTCCAGTAGGGGGAAACTTCAAGTCAGGTGGGCAAAGGGATCACGTGCAACCATACCTCTAGGTAGGATGTGGGGTGATGTGGAGTGATCGTTCCATGGAGGAGGGGCAGGATCCTTGAGGTACTCAACCTCTTGGATGAGACGTTGCTACGGGAGCCCCGATGTGGAGTAACATGAACTGATTGATTGAGTAGAGACAGATATGGATGGAGTAGCAGAGAGAGCTGCAGTGCAGGGAATCCCAGGATAGTGTAGAGCATGGAGGCTGTAGCAATGCGAGAGGCATAAGTGTGTTGCACTATGTAGGGTAGCACAAAGAAAGGTGCAACTATGTGAGATGCATGGAGATTTTATTGTAGCACAAAGGTCAGAGAGGGAGCACTTGTCAGCAGCAGGTAGAGCTTCATTATCAGAGTATGTTTCTAGCCCAATAGAGTGGTCAGTTGGGAGTTTTTTTTTTGTTTCGAGAGTTGTTTGAGCAACCAAACTCGGTAGATGTATTGCATGGAGAAGATTCCACAGGTACAAGATTGGGTTCGAGAGGAAGCCTTTCTTGTTGAGAGGGAGTGTTGAAAATTGGCAACAATAAATTGCTAAAAATAGAAGTGCTAAAAATAGCACTGCTAAAAATAATAGTTTGGGCAGCAGTGCTGAATTGGGCAATAGGGAATGAAAAATGGAAGTGTTAGAAATAGAAGTTCTATTTTTAGTAGTTCAAGTTGGATTCCTATTTTTAGACAGTCCTTGGTCTAAAATAGGAAGTAAAATTCGAATTTGGTCTTACCAACAATTTTAATATTAATTAATTAATTCTGCATGAGTTAGTTAGTTAAGGAAAATCAAACTTGAAGTCTTTGTGAGAACATGCAATAATTTCTCCACTGATTGGGGAATGTGTCCTTGATTTTCTCCATTGATTAAGGAATTAAGGATGATTTTTATATTGAGAGGATCGGTTGACTTAGTTTAACTTAGTCAAGTTCAGTTAGATTAATTTAACAAGTTGTTAAATTAATGAGATACAGTTTGTTAATGCTTTCATGCATGTGACAACCGTTATTTTTCAGATAACTGAGTATTCTCTCCTGGATAATTGATGCATGTCAATTCAGACAGAGACCCAGTTGAGATTATAGAAGGAACATTGTACTATCAGTTAGATGAATATTTTTCCTATAAAGGAAGCTCATCCATGAGGATTTATCTCCTTCAAGTTTGTGCAGTCAGATTAGAGGTTAGTGAGTGTGTGAAGAGGCCAATTCACACGTGGCAAAACTGGACCCCAAGGAAACTACACAAGGAAATAGGAGGCTTGGAGGGCAGAGGAGAAGGCCTATGAGAAGCCTTTGACTTTCTATGAGTAGCAGAGGGATTGTACCAAGAGTTGGATAGCTTCCAAGCTAAGGCTTTGTGTAATCCACACTATATTTCCACTTGTATGATAATATAGAGATGGGGTTTTTCGTAGGTGCTTTCCCTGGTAAATTGTTATGTGTTATGTGTGATTGATTCCTTCTTATCATTTATATGTGTTCTTATTGATGTTGCTCATGGTTGACTAAGCTTCTGCTAAATTGTTTGTAGAAGTAAATCAAGTTTTTTTCTTTAGTACATTGCATTACCAAGTTGATCTACAGGTGGGAAATTTCTACATGGTATCAGAGCTAGTTGATTTGTAGAAAGGGTTCTACATTGTATCAAAGCTAGCTGATTCGTAGGAAAAATTCTACAAAATTCTGCATAGGCTATTCGAGATCTTCCAGATATCAAAATTCCTGAAAATACTATATGCAAGTCATGCCAATTCGGTAAGCAAACCAGATATCAATTCATCCAAAAACAAGGATCAGCTAATAAGCCCCTTGAACTTGTTCATACTAATCTATGTGGACCATTAAGGAAAAAGTCACCTCATGGAAAAGAATACTTTATATTGTTCATTAATGCTTTTTCTAGAATGTGTTGGATAGGTCTTCTAAAGCATAAAGATGAAGCATTTGAAAAGTTCAACGCCTTCAAAGCTTTGGTTGAAAATGAATCAGATTGCAAAATCAAATGCCTCAGATTTGATCGAGGAGGGGAATTTACCTTGGATGAATTCTTTGACTTCTGTGAATAACATGGAATACAAAGGTGGTTCTCCACTATAAGGACTCCTTAGCAAAATGTAGTAGTAGAAAGGATGAACAAATTCAACAAATGGCTCATGCTATGCTAGATGAATCTAGAGCTCCTGCGACCTTCTGGGGTGAAGGTGCATTCACCACCATCACTATTCTCAACCGATAAAATTTTCGAGTAAACAACAATCAAAGTCCGCATGAACTTTGGTATGGTAAAACTCCTACGGTAAAGTACTTCAAAGTTTTTGGAAGCAAATGTTATATCAAAAGGACTGATGAAAAAGTTGGTAAGCTTGAACCTAGAGCAGATGAAGGCATTCTTCTTAGCTATTGTTCTTGAAGCAAAGGATATAAATGTTATAACAAAAGACTTGGGAAAATTATTGAAAGTACTGATGTTGTAGTTGATGAAACATGAAAAAATCCAAAACAAATAAAAATAGAAGATCATGAAGAAGATGACGATCACTTTCCCACATCAAAGCACACTGATACTAAAGAAGAAACCAATGAAGCACCAAAATAAAAGATAATGATAGAAGAAAAGACTCTGTCCACGTATGTTCAGAAAAATCATCCAGAAACTCAAATTTAGGGGCAAAAAGGGGTAGGTATGCATACAAGAAGAACTATTGCAGAAACCTCAAGCTATCTAGCATTACTGTATTGCACTAAACCTAAAAATGTGAATGAATCATGCAGAGATAAATTTTGGGTCAAGGCCATGAATAAAGAACTTGAGAAAATTGAAAAGAATAATACATAGGAATTATTTCCTAGACCTCATCATAAGAATATCATGGGAATTAAATGGATGTTCAAAAACAAGTTGGATGAAAATGGAGAAGTTATTAGAAATAAGGCTAGACTTGTTTGCAAATAATATGATGAACAAGAAGGTATAGATTTTGAAGAAACTTTTTCACCTGTTGCTAGACTTGAAGCCATAAGAATGTTTCTTTCTCTTTCTAGTTTTTCAGAAATTCAAAGTATACGAAATGGATGTAAAATCTGCCTTTCTTAATAGAGACTTATAAGACGAAGTCTATATTGAACAATCAGAAGGATCCATTTTTGGAAATGATGTAAAACTTGTATGCAAACTCATAAAAGCTCTCTATGGTCTAAAACATGCTCCAAGGGCATGGTATTACCGTCTTGACAAATATCTCCACCAACAAGGTTTTTCAAAGGGGTCAGCAGATAATAATCTATATACAAAGATGGACACTGATAAGTTGCTAGTAATTGTTGTGTATGTTCATGATATCATCTTTGGTAGCAATGAAGAATCCGTGAGTCAAAATGTTGCCTCAGTAATGTAGCAAGAATTTGAAATGTCATTGCTTGGTGAGCTCATCTACTTTCTTGGTCTACAAGTTGAGGAGAATAAAGATGGTATTTTTGTCTCACAAACCAAATATCTTAAACAGATACTAAAAAAGTATGGCATGGAAGATTTTAAACCAGTATGTACCCCAATGGTAATAGGATGTAGTCTTAGCTCAAATGATGCATCAACAGTGGTACATCAACCAACTTAGAGATCCATGATTGGCAGTCTACTTTATCTAACAGGTACCCAACTGGACATCATGCATGCAGTGGGAATAGTTGGAAGATTCCAAGAAAATCCTAAAGAAACACACCTTTAGGCAATCAAAAGGATTTTCAAATATCTTCAAGGAACACAAAACTTTGGTTTATGGTATCCTAAAGATACAGATCTTACACTTCATGCATATACAGATGCAGATTGGGCAGGAAGTGTTGATGATAGAAAAATCACTAGTGGTTGTTAATTCTATATGGGTTCCATGTTAGTGTCTTATTTCAGCAAGAAACAAAGTTCAATTGCATTATCTATAGCTGAAGAAAAATACGTGGCTGTTGCATCTTGCTGCACACAACAACTTTGGATGATGGAAAACTTGCAAGACATTCAGATCACATGTACTCCACCCATCTCCATTCTATGTGATAATACAAGTGCCATCAATATTTCAAAGTCCAATCATGCACTCCAAGACCAAACACATACCCATCAAATATCATTTTCTACGTCACAAGTTCTTGAAGAAAAGCTCAAATTGGGGTATGTTCCCTCCAAAGAATAGGTTGTTCATATATTCACTAAAGCACTACCCAGAGAGAAATTTGAATATCTCGGACAAAAGCCAAGACTAGTTGCTACATCATCCTGATGTTAAATCCTATCCTCTTTAGAGAAAGGTGTATATATGTGAGTTTGATGAAGCGTAGTCACGTATATATGTTGGTTTTTGTGGGTACAATAATGTATATGCTAGTTTGAGGAAAAGCAGTGGGCTAGACTCACGAGAAAGGGGTCTGATATGGTTTAGTGAATTATCTACTTTGCTTGATGATGGTTATAGTCTGTTGATGACATCTGGAAATATATTGGCTCTCATAAGTTGTTGATAACTTGATATATATCTAATTGATGATGACGCCTTGATAACTCTTCTGATATATGAAATAATCAGATTTGATAGTGAAAATCTAACATAGGTTCAAGGGGAGCATATGCTTTTAATAATACATAATGTTGGCATTATCTTAGAAGATCTCGATGTATATTCTGTTTCAGGTGGAATAGGTTCAGGGGTAGAACATGGTTGCTGGTCTCAATGCTGATTGACAGATGTTGTTGATGATAGTTGTTGATGACTGTCATGGTCTTCTTTTACATATTTAGTATTTGTTATATATGTTAGGTATATCTTTTAATGCAATGGTCATGATTTTAACCCCACTATGCATGGGATGGATGATGTAATTTTTAACATATATAAACAATTGATATGTCCCCACTTGGTTGGGAGAATGATGTATGTATGAGTCGTTAGTGATAGGAAGGTCATTTGTGATGCATGTATAGAGTCATGTTATTCTTTTAGAACATATTTTTGCAGACTTTTCTTATGCTTAGGGGGAGGATGGAATCGATCATGGGATCCGAATCAACACACTTCATCATATCAAAAAATTCAGCATGCACTTAGGGGGAGCATGACCCTTTGCCCCTGATGTCAAAGGGGGAGAATGAATTGGTGTTGTTTTTGTTGCCATGAAGTCCAAAGGGGGAGATTGTTAGCATTATGATGTATGTGTTGTACTTGATGGAAACACACTTGTGGTAGAACTAACTCACTTGTATATGGTAACTAGATGAATCTACAAAAGGGACATCATATGTGATAGAATGTGATGAAATGCAGGGCAGATTTAGATGTGATGAAACTTTAAGGAATCAGTTTAGAGGGAAGCTCACCTAGACAAAAGACCACAGTATATCAGGAAAACAACAAAAAATGACAGACCAGTCTTCATAGAATGAAGATAGAGTGGTATACGCAGGTTCACCATTGACCAAGTTGTGTATACACGTAGGTTAACAGAAAAAAAGGAGTGTATAACATACACACACACTTTCACAGAAAGGAAAGCGCATATACATTGGGAAACTGAGTTTTTTGGTTTGAAGGTTTTGGTCCATGTTACTTTGATCCATGGTATTAGTCCATGGTATTTGGTCCGAGGTATTGACCGTAGGTATTTGGTTCAACGTATTGGTCCTAAGTGGTTTTGGTCCATGGTATTGAGGAAGGCCTGAAACTATAAAGGGGGAGAATATCATTACGCCAAGGTACTCAAGAATTGAATATCTGATGAAGAGTGAGATCTAGTATGTAGGCTATTGGGTTATGGTGCATTACTAGATTTGAAGCAAGGAGGAACCTTAGCAGTTGATGGAGGATAATATCTAATGATGGATCAAGATCTTAAGGTGTAAAGTGAACTATCATTATGTGTTTTTCCTCATGAGTATTATAGATATGAATACTAACGCATATATTATTCTGTAAATAATATGATGTGGGTATGACTGAAGTCTAGTATAGCCACAAAATTATGAATTAATATTTACAGATGTATACACTGGATGGATTTGAGGAAAGTGCATATACACATAGGTTTGGCATAAGAAAGTAGTGTATACCTTATAATCTATGTTTTAGTTGTTGTTGTTTGTTGTTGTAGTATTCTGGGTTCTAGCATGGGTTTTGGTTACAGTATTCTAGTGACAACATTATGAAAGATTTGATTGATGGGTTGTCAAAGTGATTGATTGACTTGGTTATGGTTGGTTCAATAGGAGATTGGATGATGCAGATATATTTGATGATTGAAAGATGTTGTTGATGGATCTAGTCTAAAAATTTATGAAATGTGGTCCCTAGAAGAAAGGAGAAGGTTGTAGCCTTCTGTAGGCCGACACCTACGTACTAGTAAACATATCAGCTAGTACAAGAGCTAGCGGGTTGTAGCTCTCTTCTAGTAGAGGCTGGAGAATGAGAGAAGGTTGTAGTCTTCTACAGGTAGAAGCCTTTGTACTGGTATAAGGCTGCACCAGTACAAAAATTGTAAACAAAATTTTCATATTATTAAAAGAAGACAAAGACGATTGCAGCAGGTGGTTTTAACCCACATTGGGTTTCCACCTTATATGTTGGTGTTTAAGTGTGTTTCTTATGTGTTATCCTTTATTCTGCTTTTACTGCACTATCTAATGAATTTTTGATATATTGATTGAAGTTCACTATGTGATAATTTGGTTAAATCAAAAGATCTCTGCATATATGATGGTTTCATTAAGTAGAGTTGCGTATACATGCTAGTTCATTGAGTTGAAGTAGCGTATACAAATCACTTTTTAAAATTAAATTATTGATTTGATAATACTAATTCACCCCCCCCGTTCTCCGTATTGTTTCCAACAAAAGGTTCTTTGAATATTTCTATAAAACTTTTGTGTATTTGTAAATTTGTAATTTTTTTAGTTTAATATT
>APFE031387967.1:0-33743 GCA_000404065.3 Pinus taeda | reverse complement strand
ATATATAGAAACTGTCTCATGCATTCGTGGCCAATAACAAAACCTTTGCAATTATGCAACTATTTTACTTACACCAAAATGACCTGATATGAGAGAAGTATGCGCTTCTCGAATTATGTTAACTCTTTCAGTTTGTGGATTGCATAACTTTCCCAAATGATATAAGAGTTTGTCCTTTATATAATAATCCAATTATTCTACTTGCTTGCCATGACTTAAAGTTGCATATACATCTTTAAATCAGTATCTTGAGCATATTGTTCAATGTAACTTTCATCAATTACTGAATTATTCTTAAGTATAGTGGTTGCATTTATGATTGGTCTTGATAACATGTCTGCAACCTTATTGTGTATGACTTTCTTATATCTGATAACAAGATGAAATTGTTGTAGAAAACCCATCGACCTATAATGTCTTGATTGTTGCAATTTAGTTTGTGAGTGTAAATATTGAAGTGGTTGATGATATGTGTGTATGATTGTTTCCTTACCCATTATATAATGTTTCCACTTTTTAACACTCTGTACTAATGCATAAAATTCTTTATCATATGTAGGATAGTTAACTGCTACCTATGTAAATGTCTCAGAATGAAAGCATATAGGCTTCCTGTGTTGCATCAACACTGCTCCCATGGCATAGTCACTTGCATCTATCTCGATCTCAAATGGATGCTGAAGATTTGGCAGTGCTAGTACTGGTGTTGTATTGATCCTTTCTTTCAAGGTGTCGAAGGCTTTATGCTATTTGCCTCCCCACTGAAACACTTGTTTCACGCTTGTCAAAGCATGTAAAGGAGCTGCAATGAACGAAAAGTTAGCAATAAACTTTCTCCAATATTGCACTGCCCCTAAGAAACTTCTAACTTTTGAAGCAGATTTGGGTTTAGGCCAGTTCCTAATGACTTCAACCATAGAGGGATCTATCTTCAATTCACCACCCCCTGCAATATAACCCAAATAGTCTAAATATGTCTTGCCAAATTCACATTTTGACAGTTTCATACATCTAAAACCTGCTATACATGCCTTACATGTTCATCCCATGTCTTACTAAAAACAAGAATATTGTCTAAATAGACTATTACAAAATCATCAATAAATGGTCTAAATACATCATTCATGACTCGCATAAACGTAGTAGGAGCATTAGTTAAGCCAAAAGGCGTAACCAACCACTCATAAATTCCTTGCTTCATCTTAAAAGCAGTTTTCCATACATCTTGTTCTGCAACTCTGATCTAATGGTAGCCACTTCGCAAGTCTAATTTAGAAAAGTAAATTGCATCTTTTAATTGATCTAGTAAATCATCAATACGAGGAAGAGGATAACAATTCTTGATCATAATTTTATTTAGTGCTCTAAAATCAATGCAGATTCTCCATGAACCATCTTTCTTTCACACCAACACAATTGGTGATCCATATGGTGATGTGCTTGGTCGTATAAATCGTTTATCAAGCAACTCATATACCTGCTTCTTTATCTCTACATTCTCTAGATCTAATAACCTGTACATTCCAATGTTAGGTAGCTGAGCATCTTGTTGCAAATAAATTTCATGTGCTATCTCCCACTTGGGTGGAAGCCCCTTAGGATCTTTAAACATAATATCATAATCAGAATTAACCTTAACTAGACCTGCTTTCTGTTTAGTATTATAGCCTTGGAATGCATAGGATTTATCAAAATCCTTTGCGTTTACAATCATCAGTAAAAATTTCTCACTTGAATTCACTATTCTTTTCATCTATCCCAAGTTTATGAGAGAGTAGTTATCTTTAAGTTTATGAGCCCTTACAATATATTCAATTCCATCCTTAGTGAGTTGATACTTATTTTCATCTCAATAGAAGATAAATTTTCTACCATAAAAGTATGGACTTCCTAAAACAATTCCACATATGTCCAATGGGACTATGTCTAACTCAACCTCATCTTCAAATGTTGACCCATTAGCAAATTGAAGTTTACAGTGTCTTGTAAATTGTATCTTTGTTTTATCACACACCCAACCTAATGGATATGGCTTTTTATGAGGTTTTGTTTCTAGACCCAACTTCTTTACAATTGTTTCAGAAATCAAATTAACTAGTGACCCACTATCAAATAAAGTATCAATTTTATTGTGCTTGGAAATGACTCTAATATGTAATCACTCATTTCTTTTCCTCTCATTACTTTCATTATCAACAGAATGTGAAGAATTACTTATAGATGCTTTAGACTCTTTACCTTTAATACCCCTGGCTGTAACTGTTGTTTTTTCACCTGAGTTTGACCCCAAGTCCTTTTGAATAGCATAAGCATTCTTTCGCTCTTTATCCCCAAACTTCATGGGCTTCTGGATGCAAAGACCAGCAGTGTGCCTCATCGTGTCCTTCCTTCATACAATGAGTGCATGAAGGTTTATCCTTATTTACAGTTTTAGTTTTCCTCTCCTTCCATTTTAGTTTCTTCTTTTCTTTATTCTTGTTCTCAACAAATTTGGATGACTTCCCAACATCTGGGTTTACATTTTTACCTCTAGCCTCTAGATGAGTCACTTGGACTGATACATCATCTAAGCTAGTGGGATTAAACATAACTATAGTATGTCTCAAATAACTATGAAGGCCACCTATGTATTTTAATAATGTTTATGGTGAGTCCAATGATATACCTAATGTTAAAGCTCTCTTACGAAATTCCTGAGTAGAACTCTGTTCATTTTGACCCTTCAATTGACGTAGTGTTTTCCAACTCATCATTTCTTGCTGCATGTAGGCCAAAGGATAAAATTGCTTTTTAATGATAGAAACAAATTCATTCAAAGTTGAAATGATTTTACCATATTTTTTAAGATCTTCTTACGTCTTGCCTTCCCACCACACAAGTGTGGTTCCTCCAAGTTGAAGGCTAGCCAGCTGGATCTTCTTCCTTTCTGAATCAACTTTTTGCACCCTGCAGTATACATAAATTTTCTTTATCCAATTTTCAAGCTTTTCTACATTAATTTCTCCATCATAAATTGGCAAATCAAATTTTACAGCTAATTTGATCAAGGAGGTTTTATTTTTCTTCTTCTTAGAAGAGCTAGTTTTATGAGAAGAGGATGATGATGATGATGATGATGATGGAGGAGATGGTGGAGGAGGCATTCCTCCTTTTCCTTTATCTTCCTTATCTGGAGGGACAAATAGAAAAGGTTCCTCTGCTCCCTTGTCTAGTTTAGGTGATGAAGTGCCTTCACCTTTACCCTTTTCAAACTCACGATACATCTCTTCCACCATGGCACGTATCATCATGAAACTCTCCAAGAACTAAGATTTTGACCCAAGTGAAGCTTCATCTTCCATCCTTCTTCATGAATAGGCCCTTCGAATTTCTAGATTTGCCTCAACAAGTTCTCCTTCACCTCTTCCAAGCCTTAACCTAGTCAGCATTCAAATCTCCACACAAACTTGTCAAACCTTAAAAACCTTAATCTCTGATACCACTTGATCTAAAATGAAAATGGTATTATAGACTATGTGTGGAGTTGCCTATGTTACTTAGTGTAGTGGATCGAAAATATTGTGAATAACATAAACAATTAAATAATTAGAAAACACAATTAAAACACATCAACCCAACCAAAATTGATAAAGAAGTCCACTAGACTTCTTGGTTACATCTCCTAGTCCTAGCTTCAAGCGTTGAACTCTTTATTATGTCTTCAAAAAGGTTGTTACAGGTGTGAGCTCAAAAACAAAATCTCACACACAAAAATGGATCTTACCACTGAGTTCCACTCAAATGCTCGAGTCGAAATGAGTATGAACTCGACCGTATTGGTCACTTTGACCTCCAAACTCCATGGGGTGGTTCACAATACAATCCTTTGTCAATGTTTCTATGTTATGGTGTTTAGATAACACATACAGTTACATTCTACATGAAACGTGGAACAATATGTCTATAATAGACATAGGCTATAAATGAAAGGACCAACGGGCACGGGGTGGACCCCAACCATCCGTCTTTTCCTCCGACGCTTATCTCGAGAACAGACCATCTGATGGATGTCGCGTCCCACTCTTTAATTGATCCAGACAACCTACACCATTGATCTATCCTATGGGATCAGATGGCTTTTGCGCGGTTTTGCACTCCAACTAGCACATTCGCTAATTCTCCAAAGGCACGCAATAAAGTGGTTTTCGGGAGGCTACGTGTAGAGCGCTTAGTGGAATCGTATGCTTCCGGTCTAAAACCAATTCCTACCTTGAGGTGGCATGATAGACTATTTACCGACCTCTTGTCGGAACTCAAAGCGTTTAACTCCTTTTCCATAATTATATCGTGTCCATTTTCCCAGATAACTCGCTTGCATGTTTCGACACAATATGTGTCGATCTCCGTACTTGACCATTGTTCCTCATGTCCTGAGGTCTAAACCAATCTCTGACTACCACATCATCTACTACGCTAACATTATCAGGAACTTGTGACTCTTTCTCGTGTTGCCACATGTCCTGTTGATGTAGGTTTTGACTCTTTGACCTAAATATTTAATTGGCTCTATTTTCCTTATCCAAACTCAAATTTGCATGTGGTTTGCACCATTGGCTTCATGTTAATGAACCCTTCAACATTGTTTCACTTTCACCTATGTTTGAACACTTTTGATCTAGAGGTTCATCTGAATCCATTTTGGATCACCATGCTCCCAAGTGTCCCAAAGAAAAGAAATTGGATCCTGAGGAAATGGACGTGGACTCAAACAAACAAGATTAAGGTCTATGATAGAGGAGAAGCTTCCTGAGGCTACTAAATCCACTCAAGAGGTAGCTAACTACATTTTATTTTGGTACGTTTGTTTCAGGGAATGTGAGTGATAGGAACATATCAACCAATGGGGGATTAGATCCTCCTATCTTCTGCACATAATTTATTTTGAAAATTTTCTTCCACGCCTTATTAATTAATGTTGTGTCATTAGCTATTGCATTAATTATATAACATACAGTGGAAAGTTTCCAATCTAATGGTTGTTGAGACTGCGTATTCACTGTTTTTCGGATATGGAAGCTTCTTGAAATAATTTGTCATGAATAACATCTTTCCCAAGTAACACCAACATACCAAGGCTATTTCTTCTGGTAAATATTTCTAACTTCTGCCCTTGTCTTAAAGAATTTAGAACCAATTTCCTTCATGTTGAGTACAATACTCCAATTTAAGTCTATTATAAGCACACATATTTCACTAGCCATGATTATGGAAAGGGCATCTAGTATGTCAATAGTGAATATGTGAAACTTCCAAACTGTCGTTTCACTAGGATACTGACATTGTTTTAGATTTTATGAAAATGAAGTTCCTTGAATGCCACATAATTGGTAGCACCTGCCTCTTGCAATCATCAAGACAAATTCAACATGGAATCGAATCTTATGATGTTTTCCATACATAGATTCTTAGGATTAAGGCTGAGAAAAGAATTTATGATCAGTGAACTTTAAAATGTTGATCCCATAGATTTGGAGAAATGCTTAGAAACAGATGTTGGTATCCTTTGTAGTGGTTTTATATTAAACCCAACCTCTAGGTCTATAGTGTCACCATTTTTATCCTTTATAGATGTAGAGACAAACATTCATTTCAATGTTTTCTTCAAAGGTTGTCATGCCTCCAATAGATTGTTAGCACCAATTGGGCAAGGTCTCCTATGCATATGTGGCAGTCACATTGCTTGCAATAGGAGGTGAATTAGAATGCATTAGTTACAAGCTTGGCATGAACCTACGGTTGGGTTCAATACCCAAGATAAAGAACACATTGTATTGAAGTCATTCATTTCTTGATATTTTGTCTTCTATTGTTGTTGCTTCACATTAATGGCATTCCTCTACCAAAATATGCATGCATTATGGTACACATTTTCAATGGTTATGCAACCACAAAAATTTCAGTTCAAATTCTCAATATAATTTTATTAGTAAAGGAAAAACATATGTAAACAATAATAATTAGCCTTGATAGTTAAATAAATCAAATTTTATGATATTCAACATAGTATAACAAGGTAGAATAGTATAAAAAACTTTTATAATGATATATATACATCCTTTAAGATATACTCTATCCATATTACTCTGGGCCCTTAGCAAGCAATACTCAATACCCAAGCTCCCACCAAGTGATTTATGTTGCGTGTAGATGGGGATGAAAACCCACTTTTATTCTTGCTTACAACACCCATAAATTTAAAAAATTTCTATACAGGAACACCAATTTCATACATGAATTATCACATGTTATTTTTCTATTAACCTTATGTATAAGAGAGATTTTCCCTTTCTTGTGCATTGGCATACACAAAAATATTAGTATACAACCCACATCGAAGAGCCATTATAAACTAGTGCAACTATGAAGAGATTTTAAATATTTTAGCTTCTCGATTTCTGAAACAACCTAAATTTATCAAGGATTACGTTATCAACCTTTAGTATTTAGGATGTTTTCAAAGGGCTATGGTTGATTATAAATCTATTCTGGCAATTTAAGTTATATTTTGAATACTAAAATTCCTATATGGCTGCTTCTATCGAACTATGCACTAGAGAACACACACCATACATTTTGATTTCCTTTGAATTGAGGTAGCAAGTTTTAATTTTCTGAATCTCTGTCCCAAACATGGTTTGTAAATAGTGTAAAAGTGAAATGTTAATGTGAAAACAAATAAGAAATAATTCCTTTAAAAGGTTATGTCACACTATCTAGTTTCCATATATAAAAACAAACGAGGAGTCCATTGTTAATCTGATAGTGGGTAAGATACTTGATCATGGCCTCGAGTTATCCAAAGATCATTACAATTCTAGCCCAAAAGGGGTATGTATGACATATGAGATCTTGGAGTAAATTAAAATGAATACAACAAAACCCACATCACGACTCAAAGAAACTTATTAGTGTCTCAAATAAACTAATCATTATGTGTGTATGGGTGAAGAGAACATGAGCTCAATCATTTTGCTGCCAACAATTAGTTAATAGTCTTGCAGTCACCCTAGTAACTGAAGTAAACCACCAATATTCAAAACTCTGCTTAGGTAAGGAGACTAGTTGCAGCTAAGTTGGAAATGCTAGCTCGGTGAGTAAGAAGCATAATGGTCTTAGTCATCCTGTCCAAGTGACAACTATATTGGATGTACAACAATTTGTAGTTAAGAAAAAATTGCAACAAACATATTAATTTAGTATATCATATATTGTCCAAAATATTCTACGGTATTTAAAACTGCCAACTATTTGTCAGCATACTAATGGAGTGAACCACCTCATAACATCATATTTCTATATAAGATGCACAGGAAATAGGAAATAAGTAGCACCCATTCAAATTTTTGGCAAATTTGCAGAGACCTGCACAATAATGATACTTGAATGCACGTAAAAAAAGGCCCACTTACCAACTCATAGGAGCCTTTATGAACACAGGAACATTTAGTTTCTTTTCCATCTACCATAGTAACCAAGAAGTTGTAGTAATCATATATTCCAGAATCCTATAATTCCAAAATTTCAATTATTTATTACCAACATTTTGGTGATTTAGGAAAATAAATTAATGCTATAACATTTTGTGTCACTGTCTTGAATAGTGGTCTCATTTGGCTGGAGGTTTAGCTCCCAATAGAAGCTACTACAGCTGATGCTTACTTGAGTTCTGCAATCCCTAGTTTTTGATAATTCATTTTCATATCTACATGCATGTTTCTGCAAACCATTGAATTATTGAGCCTGATCATCTGATCTATTATCGAAATAGGTTTGTCACTTTTCCAATCATTTCTACAAAGACTTTAGAAGGTATTCTTATCAATTTCATTACAATGAACATTCCCGAATTGTGCTGGGAGTTGATTACTTTGTATTCCTTTAGTTGTGGTGGCTATTTTGGTAAAAAAAATTAAGTTTCGCAAAAGTTTATGACAATACATCAACTCAGAAAATCAAACATCTTCCAAAATTTGCTGCGGTAATCAAAACTAGGAATGTAGCACAAGGTACCTTAAAAATATGAACTTTTAGTGGCTGCCATGGTAATGGAATAGACCACCTCTTTATACCATATTCTATTTAAGACATAGGAAATAAACAAGAATCAACAATGGTGGTGCAATGTTTCCAGCCATCATTAGGGTGATATTCAAAATTAATGAACAAATATCTTTTAGGACGGGAAACCATGTATTATGAGCCTTTACTAACATGCATATTGGGATTCTACACCATCTTCATTAGACACAAAAATCCACAACATGATTATGTGACGTGTCACCATACTAAAGTGAAGTAGTAGCTACAAAATCCCAAAACTCGAAATTGCATTTATTTTGCCAA
The DNA here is from genome assembly GCA_000404065.3 of Pinus taeda. Lineage (NCBI taxonomy): Eukaryota > Viridiplantae > Streptophyta > Pinopsida > Pinales > Pinaceae > Pinus > Pinus taeda. The sequence continues at coordinate 25,361 of APFE031387967.1, read as the reverse complement.
TATTTTGCTTTCACTAAGCTTAATATGGCTCCTTAGTTTTCTTACGCTAGAGCTTTAGGGTCACTTGGGATCCAAAGTCCACTAGCATTTTTGACCAAAATTATTTTATGTACGGTTGGTTTAAAGCATGTGAACTTAGTGACCCTGACCAAGTTCCCCCTCTTTATGGAGTATCTGAAAGGATTTCTCACTATGTTAATCAATCTCCAAGCCTTTTGAAGACACTGGTCTCTAATGAAATATATTGAAGATGCTAACATGTCCCATACTTAGTTCATTGTTTTGTATGCCTCAAATGTGGCTCATGTTCAAAGGACATTGATTGCTTCAGTTTTGAATTGTATGACATCTCAACATGGTTAGATCAATTTTCAGCGTAGTTGGGTCAATTCTATATGTGCAAATTCTACAAATTGTCACTAGCACACTCTTATTGTTGAGCCTATGTTATTGCTATCCTCATCATGTTGAGCCTATATTATTGTTGTACTAAATTAGGCATGACAAACTGTGATCCATGTTGTAGGTATGAGATTATATTTCATTGCAGCCCAAGAAATATGGCTAACAACCTCATGTAGGTGTACTTGTATGCATAACAATTGGAGAAAGAAATATTTAAAGGATGTGCATACTAACCATCCGTGAACCAACATTTGAGGTTGATAAATGTGTAGTAAAAAAAGTACCATGTTGGCAAAAAAAATAACAAATCCAAGCAAGCCAAGTACTCTAACAGCAACAACAAAAATACAACATTTGCATTGTTAATTTGCAACAAAATATTGTTTAAATTGTAAATATAGGGATAAAAAAAGGACATTTCTATCATACCTACAATGCTTATCCAAAATATATTACTTTTATCTTATTTTCATTCTCTAGTTTGCCCATATACAGGGGAATATGAACCAGAGCTCATATATTGTTTCCACTGAAGCTTGATTCACATAAACTCTTCTTAGACCTCCAATGTAATGTATGCTTTGACCCACCTGCATTAGAAGATATGAAATGTAGGTAATAGATTAAATCTTAAAGATGAGAATTTTGAATAGTCTTTAAAAGACAGATTCCAAAATGCAAGCATGGTGTTGGAGCACAGGGCACCAAAGAGCTCTTTTTGAGGTTATGTTTTTTCCTTTTCACTTTTACTTATAGACTTGATATGTGAAAAATATGAATGTTTTTGCTTCCTTGGCTTACTTCTTGTGGTGTTTAGAGAAACAATCGTCGAATAATTGATTTTATAGGACTGTAATATAGCTTGAATTGCTAAAATAAGCAAGATAATAGTTATTTAAAAAGAAAATTTTGTTTTGGATTTGGGTTTACTGTGAGGTTGTCAGGGATAACAATGTATCAACCTCAGAAGAATTGGATTTTTAAGGTTGCATATGACAAACTTCTCATTGCATTAGGGGATGATGCACTCACTTTTGGAATTCATGTGGTTAAGGAGCATACTATATTTCTTTGGGAAGTTCACCATGGACAAGAGATTCATGAGAATCACACAATGATTTATGAAGTACCTAGTGAGTTTTCTATGATCTATTATTATTATGTTTAAATAGAAACTTGGTTCTACACTTGTACATTAGCCCTGAGAGAACCTAAATAAAAACAATGCACCATTGGAATTAGATGTTAGATTGTTGGATCTCATAGAATGGAGAAGACACTACAAAGTCCAGTTCTTTTGCACATTTATTTTTTGTTTGGGTATTCTCTTATTTGGAGTGTTGTGTTTTCTGTTCTAACAAGAAAAACCATTATTTGTATTAGAATGATGGATCAGTTGCACTGGTCAGCATAATAATACAAAAATAAAGTAACAATCCAAAAAGACATCTTGAAAATTGTCCAAATTTGGAGTTTACAGGTTAAAGAAATAAAATAATCCTTTGCAAAAGATTTTGGTTAACTACTAATTGTATAAAGTTATAAAATCAACGTTATGGTGGTTGTAAGTAGGGTTTTTGACCAAACTCTCCACCATTTTTTGGAGAGAAACACACTCAATTTGTCTGTTTTGATTGTGTGTAAGGTTTTCAAAATTAAGGCATACTTAGTGTTTCTAGCTTCTTCTAGAAATGATAATTCCTGGGAATGCATCCTATTAGTGTTAGAGAAAATTAATTCCTATTATTAGAGATGAAATATTCTTGCCTTCTTAGAGCTCTGTCAATATTAGTGGTCTCACATAATGGGAATTTCCTAAGATGATGGTGTTCCATTATAAAGGCACTAGATAACACCTGTAAAACTCCCTATTACTGCTCACTGATAACAATCTATCATAACCACTAACTTAACCCCTTTCCAAAATTCACTTAGGTATCTGATCTTCCACCGACATTTCCACGTGCTACTACTAATGATGAATAGTCTCATTGTCCTTGACCTTTGACACAACAGACCCAATTGACAACCTAGTATTTTAGATCAGTGAAATATGATTTTTGACCATGCTCAACCATTTGTTGAAAAAGAACATACTCAATTTGAATATTTTCAATTTGCCTCTTTTGATTATGTAAGTTTTCTGAATGAAGGCATATTCTATGTTTCTAGCTTCTTCCTAGGAATGCATCCTAACAATATTAGAGAAAATTGAATTTCGATTATCAGTGAGGAAATATCCTTACTTCCGTAGATCTTTTGAATATTATTGTTCCTACATAATGGGCATCTCCAAGGATCCTCATGGTCCATTCTAAAGAACCGCAAAACACTTGTAAAACTCGTTACCACTACTCATTGCTAACAATATATCATAACTGGTAACTTGACCCATTTCCAAAAATCCCATTAGGTAATTGATAATAGAGTAGAAGAATATCCATATTTAAGATTGATCCACTTTTCAATATCCCCAGGAATTTTGAATATACGTTGTTGATTTTATAGAGAAAAACATGGGCCTATATTTCTCATCCACTTGTGTGGTTTTTGTAGAAATTTCACTCCATAGCCTGTGGATATTTACAACAAGCTTTCAAAAAGAGGGGAGGTGTTGGAGTTTGAATTTTTCTTGCATGAAAAAGAGGAAAAATTATTTGAAGAGTATTATGCAAGCATACCATAGCTAGCTTTACAATTGTAGACCACACTGGGAAGCGTGAAAATTTGGAGACCCAAATCCCTACTGCAACAAACTGATATTACTTCTCCTACTTGTTAATTAATGCAAGTTATTTACTATGTTACACTGTAAATATTAAAGTAAATATGACTGCAGCCTTCACTAATTAAATTATATAAGGAAACAAGAACTAAGAAAGAAGAAATAACACACAGACACACAAGCGACACCATTGTTTTTGGATAATGTCCCAAGAAAAAACCAATGTGGGAAAATTGGTGCAACAGTTGAGGGTTTGTATTATTATGTAGTAGTTTCTAAATACAATTATTTGGATGCCCAAACTGGAAATCCTATATACAGATCTAACTCGACAAAATATAGTGAGATGATCTCACCCTATCACTGGAGAATCTGGTACTGATCTGCACTGGAGATGAGCTTTTGCACTGTCATTGTGCAGCACTACGTCATACCTATGCATTTACTACGTCACTTCTACTGGGACTGTGTTGCCCCTCCTCTTGATCTCCTTCTAGCTAGAAACTTCGACCCTCTGGCCTCCAAAACTCACACCTCGACTCCAGCATGAGATCCCGAGTGTTCCCTAACAGAAATATTGAATCCCGCTAAAGATTTGCACTGGAACAATGTAGCTTTGCGCTGCCTTTGTGTGGCACTGTGCTGTCTCTCTAGACTACTCTTTTCCCTCTCTGCCTTGCACTCTCTAGATCAAAAAAAATTCCTCCAGAAAACCATCCCTACCCCTCATTGCAAGAATCTCCTCGATGATCTATCCGGTTGCTCTATGTTGCTCTCCTAAGAAATTGATCTCTTGATCCCACTCAACGTGTCTTCCAAATGCCCATCAAAGTCCTTCTTATAGATTTCTCGTTGAGAAATAAACAACCCAGATTAGATTGTAGTCAATGTCTTAGATCATATTGACTCAATCTCCATCTTTTTCTAGAAGATTCACACCAGTTTTATAAATGCCCTTTAATTATATTAATTTCCTAAGTTTAGACATAGCCATCCATAAAAAATTATTAATTATTTTAATAAAATAGTCTCCAGGTGGAATTTACAAAAATGATTGTTGGGTATTCTGGAATACATGTGCCCTAGCCTCCTTACAAATTTTGAGGCTTAGAGCACATCTGATTATTGGGCGCGAGATACCCCAAGGGAAGTTTTTGGGCTTAGAGCCTAGATTTTGGTCAAAAGTTGTAATCCCAATGTAAAGACTCCGTATTTTGTGGGCACAGAGCGTATAGTTTGTAAAAGGGTCATAGGATTTTCCGCCCTCAATTTTGTAATGTGATGTCGGCTGTAGAGATCTACCCATGGTCTGCGGACCATGGGATTGTATAAATAGAGCAAGGCTCTAAGCAGTTAAGACATCAATTGATGATCATGGAATAGAAGCATAGCAGAGTATTTGAAGTGTAAAGTCTAGTTTTGGGTCGTAGAGTAGGAAAAGGCTATGCAGCTGAGTGCCCAGAGGCCTAGTAGTTCACATCTGAGTGTGTGGACCCCTGCAGCTGAGTGCGTAGGGCGAGTCGAGTCTGTAATGGTTGGAAGCATTAATAAAGAGAAGTTTCATATCATTCTTGTGTATTCATTTCTTGTTTTCTGCATTGAATGTATTGAGTATGAATTACATTTCTATTGTTTATATGATGCATGAACATATGTGACTGTGATAATTAAGTGAATGTGAGATAAAGTATCTATTTACATGAAGTTAACTAAGATATTTAAGAAGATAAGTAAGATCTACTGTATAGTTTGGGGAAATAGGACAGATTGCTGCCATAGTGTGAAAGCACCTCATCCCCTGGTTAGGGCTGCGCAAAGGTGATTATAACAGATCATGAAGGTCTCACAGATTAGCACAATGTGCGAAGTGACCTGCACGAAGGTAGGCTCAGTTGGACTAAATCGACACCTCAGACATCTCAAGGGTGTGGAAACTTGGTTCCAGCATCCCCCCATACTACTTTGAGTGAGACTTCAATCCGTGTTGCACGGGTTGATGCTGAAAGGGCCAGTAGTGTAGGGATTTTTTTGGCTAATAAACCTAGGTCAGACCCCCTCAAGCCAACACTGATGCTACCATAAATCAAAACTTCTTCTTAGCGAGGAATGTGCTCTAATAATACAACCTGCTGAAGCATCAACTTGACTTTGTAACATCTCCCTCTGCACTGCTGATCACTTCCCACCAACTACTGTAGAAATTTTAATTGTTGCATTTGTGTTGCTACTGGCCCTGACACTGGAAATGCTACATTTTCACAACAACCCTCTCCAACTACTGTTGTAGTTGCAACAATAAGAACGAAAAAACATCCAAAATACTGAACCAAAGGTGTCTAGTGTGATGCATATGTTGTTAGAGTTCTAAGTGCTGCTAGTCTCTACGCTGACCCTATAAAGTCTTTGCGTTTCTACTGACTCTGCACTGTGCCAACTGCACTTCTACCAACTCTTGTCTATGTTGTTCAGTCTTTGGCACTCCTAGCTACTATAATTGCCACTCTAGCACTCCTCTACACCAAATCACATTGGTCCATCTTACTACTTCTGATATGGGCTCTCGTAGCAAGGTATTGAGCCAAGAGTTGGAATCCTTATGGATCTTGCCCATCTGCACTTATTTCGAACTATAGTACTATATTACCCCACCTCTCCCCTAGAGGTATTTGGGCAATCATGGAAAACTTCTCCTCCTCGATATTTGCAGTTGCAACTTGTGGATGACGTTTCTCATCCTTGTCCTTCTTCTTGAGAGGACACTGCGTAGAAAAGTGACCAAATTCATCACACTGGAAACATTTGATCTTAGAGACATCATTCTTTTGACTTTGCTTCCCCTGTTGCCCCTTTGATGCAAGGGCTCCATTCTCCTTGTCCTCCTTAGACTTCATCCCACTACTGCTGCTACCATCAAGTTTGCACTTAACTAAGTCTCGCCTCATCTCTTCCTGTTGAAGAGAGGCCCACATCCCTTCCCAATATGGAAATATCTCTTTGCCCATGATACTCTGGACAAATACTTTCCATTCTTCTGAGGTTGAATTTAGAGCCAACCTCACCATCTCTATAGGTTGAGTCACTGATCCTACAACTTCCAAATAATCTTGAACTTCCTGGAGCTTCGATAGGAATGAATCAATGGATTCCTCCTTCTGCATCCTCGTGGATCTCATTTTCTCCTCCAAATACATATTCTGTTGCTCGTAATATCCTTGATACAACATAACCAAGGCATCCCACATGTCGTCTTCCATCCCTTTGCCAACAACTGTGACATACAATGTGATTCCTCACTTCATTGAGGATCAGCCACTTGGCCTTTTCCATCTCACCCTTGTACTTCTTGAGTGGATATGCATTGGTGGGTTCTACTACTACACTATCAACATAGGCTTTGAGATTATGATAATCTAGAAGGTAGGATATCCTAACCTTCCAGATTAGATAGTTGGATGCTTCGTCCAATTGATCTTGATCTCTCATCCCATTAGCTGCCATCTCTGCCAACAAAATTCAAACTGCTCCCTCTCTCCTCTGCACAACTGCTATGCTGGCCTACGCACTCCCTATTAGAGTTAGTAGATTGGCTCCTTGCTATTGTTGCTCAACAAATAAGAAATATAATTCCTTGGCTTGAACTTCACTAAGGAAGAAATTCCCTCAAAAAGTGTCTTCTTCCTTCTTCTGACACTTTTATGACCCAAAAAACACTGTAGAAAATTGCATCCCACCTGAAGACTACTCTGTGCCGAATCCATTGTTGTGCTACTCCCTTTTCCACTGAAAAATCACAAACTAGAAATATCAACTCTTTAACTTCACTTAGAGAGAGATTTTCCTCGATAATTTTTCCCTCCTAGATTGGACTTCACAATCCCTCTCAGGATCTGATCTATTGCTTATGTAGCACTTCGATCTCCATCTTTCTATTCAACACTGGGCTCTTCTAGCCTTCTCTCTTGCTTCACCTATGCTTTGATGCCATGTCAAAATTTGGAGACCTAGATCCCTACTACAAAAAACTGATATTGCTTCTCCTACTTGTTAATTCATGCAAGTTATTGACTGTGTTACAATGTAAATATCGAAGTAAATACGACTCCAACCTTCACTAATTAAATTACATGCGGAAGCAAGAACTGAGCAAGAAGAAATAACACACACACATACAAGTGACACCATTGTTTTTGGACAATGTCCCCAGAAAAACCCAATGTGGGAAAATTGATGCAGCAACCGAGGTTGTATTATTATGCAGTAGTTTCTGAATATAATTATTTTGATGCCCAAACTGGAAATGGTATATAGAGATCTAACTAGACAAATATAGTGAGATTTTCTCACCCTATCACTGGAAAATATGGCATTGATCTAAACTGGAGATGAGCCTTTGCATTTTCATTCCATAGCACTGTATCACACCTATGTAGTTACTGTGTCACTACTGTTGGGACTATGTTGCACCTCCTCTTGATCTCTTGCTAGCTAGAAACTTTAGCCATCTGGCCTCTCGGTCTCACACATTAGCTCTGACATTATATCCCGACTGTTCCCCAATGGAAATATAGACTCCCTTTGAAGCTCTGTGCTTCCTCTATGCAACACTGTGCTGCCTCTCTAGACTACTCTTTTCCCTCTCTGCCTTGCACTCTCTGGATCAGAAAAAATTCCTCCGAAAATCATCCATGCTCCTCACTACAAGAATCTTCTCGATGATCTCTTCGGCTGCTCTGCACTGCTCTCTTGAGAAATCGATCTCTTGATCCCACTCGATGTGTCTTCCAAATGCCCATCGAAGTCCTTCTTATAGTCTTCTCGTTGATTAATCAATGGCCCATATTAGATTATAATCAATGACTCAGATCATATTAATTTGATCTTCATATTTTTCTAGAATATTCGCACCCAGTTTTATTAATACCCTTTAAATTACTAAATTTAGACTTAGGCATCCATTAAAATAATTAATTATTCAATAAAACTGTCTCTGTGTGGAATTTCCCAAAACGATTTCTAGGTATTCTGGAATACATGTGTCTTAGCATCCTTGCACATTTTGAGGCTTAGATCACATATGATGCTACCAGAAATAAATAGGAATAAATTGTCTTACTACTTCAAAGTTTCTGGTAGCCCAATGTTGATAATTTTAGGCTCAAATGGGTACACAATACAAAATGATGCAGTGGTCCATATATGAGATTATGGGATCTGAGCTTCCCATTTACAAAATATTCATTGGATGAGGTTGAAGCTAAAGAAAATGTGAAATTACAAGCATGAACTCTGGAGTCATTCTTGGTTTCTAATGCACACAACTTTGTTATTAAGCATGGTGGTGCCTAGGTCTAGGTACCTAAGTTTGTGGGAAAGACAATTGGTCTTTATTTCTCCACCTATCCATGTCCTCCTTGTCAAAGTTTCACTACAAAGCTTATAAAGGATTACAAAGAACTCAAAGAAAGAGAAGAATATTGTGAGATTGTTTTCATTTTGATGGACAAATATCTAGATGCTTTTGAAAACTACTCCAAAGGTATGCCATTGTTGGATCTTCCATTGGAGATAAAAATAATAAGGATCTCTCACAGTATTTCCATGTTATAGGCATCCCATATTTGATCATGGCTGGTCCAGATGGGAAAATTGTGACAAAAAATTCCAAAAGTACAATGTCCACTCATGGAGCCAAGGCTTATCCATTCACTTATGCACATTTTCAAAGGCTATAGAAGGAGATGAAGGAACTTGTTGAGAAATCTCCCAAGGAAATCAAGTACAACCAACATCAACAACAACTTGTACTGACACAAAGGCCTATGTTCATCTGTGATGGATGCAGAAAAGATAGTAGTGTGTGGTCCTGTTATTGTAAGAAAAAATGTGACTACGATCTTCATCTAGAATGTGTTTGGAAGATCAACAGGATCAAAGAAATTGAGAAAAGGGACATGATACATATACTGTTGTGGATGAGAATTGTGAGCCAACAAGAGTACTCTGTGAAGGAGATGTATCTTACAAAGGTTAAATTTGATCATGATAAAGGAACTCCTCATGTATCCTAGAAACCCTGCACACATCAGTGATATCTAGGGAATTCCTTAGATGCCAGTATCCAATGGATGTCCTCTGCATTTTACTAAATACTGTGCAAACCAATTTGACTAGAAAGAAGTGAGAAACCCTCTTGACAATTTTGAGGAGCACAAAAGTGGAGCAAGGTGTATTGGTATTTTGTCAAGAGGTTGGACAAAGGAACATAGTTGTAATGTAAGGTTGTCACCTTCAACATGCTCATCAATATATTTTGTAAGATGGAAAAGGGTGTAAAATTATAAAACCATCAAAATTTTGATGGAGGAAATACTTGAGAAGAGTATTGATCCAGATGTCGTCACTTCCTCCACCTCGATGAATTTCCGGTATAAGCAAGTGCTATTGCGTGTTGTTGTGAAACCAAGCAAGCCATCAACAGGTCCCTTAGTCATGTTTTCAATCCGGCTTGGCGGTGATTGTGCTACAAGAAAGACCACCATACATCCCAATCTAAGGTTGGGTGAAGAGTTGCAGTCTCTGACCTAGTTTCCCAGTTCATATTGAGATAAGTATCTAACACCATTACTATGAGTATTTAATATTGTGTCTACATTTTGGACCTGTTTGAATGTTAGTTAATAATGAACTTGCTTATGATAGGGTAGCATCTGAATTGCTGGTTTCATATGATTGATTTCCTTTTTGTTGTTCATTCAGTTCTAATTAATCACCATCTTTTATCCATTTTCTCAATGAGTGAGGTTCCCTGTTTTTAGCTACATGGCGCATTATGATTGTGCATACATATTGTTCCATGGATTTTTATGCTGTAAAATGTGGTGCATATTTTCTACTCACTCATGGTTATACTTGTTGCCTGGATGGATCATGGATACTTGTCCCTAGGATCCATGATATTCGTGGGACTGTGGACACCTATATTGTGATTCCTATGCATTTCATTCTTTTGGTGACGGTTACACTTAACCTTGGGAATTTTGAAGTTGGTAATGGAACCCATTCATGTTACTTCAATGCTTTTGTATTAAACTTGGAAACTAGGGAGAAACGTCAGTTTAGACATATTTTATGAGGGAATTGATATTTTTCTTGGATTCCTCTTTTAGAGAGGTGTAGGATTGATCTAAAGATCATCCTATTCTGACATGTACAAATGAAGTTATGAATTTATTTTGATTATGGACAAATTGTCAAGGTCAACCACGCATGAACTTAGCCTCAAGCCTTCAACATTGCAAATAAATGCAAGGTGCCTCCTCCTCATTTTGGTATCTCATCGCATTCATCTTTCTCTCTCTCATTTTTATTGAGTACAAATTTATGGGCCTCTCTCTCTCCACTCGTGCGAAAGGAAGACTATCTTTTCTAGGTATTGCATTGACCAGATTTGACCAAAATTTCAGGAGGTCGAAATTTCAAGAGGTCGAAATTTCAGGAGACCGAAATTTCAGGAGGTTGACTTTGACCAGCATTGACCCTACTTGACTTTAGTTTTCAGAGGGAGACTTCTATTTGGGCGAGCCACTATTATGGGCACAAAAACCGAGGTAGTTTGACCCCTACGTTAGCTACCCTAATTCAGGTTGTTGCATTGACTTTTGTTGACGAGATTTGACTGGTTATTTTTAGAATTTTTTGGGCTGCATTATCTTTCTGTTGGAGGCTGAGTTGACCAAGGTTGATTGAGCTATTTTAGAGGTCAATTTCAACTCTATTGACCAATGTTTACTTTCTGGTTAGGGATTTTTGATTCTATTGTTTTGACTGATCAATTTGGGCAAGTGAATATTGTAAATTGTACTCTCTCTCTACTAAACATTTGAAGAATTATAAGAAGAATTGATCAAGGGTTTTCCCACATTGGGGTTTGTCCTCGGCTGGTGCCATATATTGTGTCCTCTTGTGTTGGCTTGTCTTCTACTATTATTGTTTATGTTTTATTTTCATTTACTATCATGTTGATGTGATTGCTATACTAGATATGATATTAGGCTAATAAATAAAATTGAAGTAAAAGTTCTCTAAGTATAGAACATACCATTGTTATCCTAAAATTAACATGGTATCAGATTTGAGGTGAAGAAAAATCCCAAGAAAGATTGAACAAAAATCACTAAGAGGAGCAATAACTAATCATGAACAAGTCTCAATGGCCTCCACATCCTACTTCAAGTATGATGATAAGCTTCATGATAAGTCTAATTATCATGCATGGAAGATGTATCTTGATTTGACTTTAGAAGAGCAAGATGTCATGGATTATGTGCACGGAAAGATTCCAGAACCTCCTTCAAATTCACTGGTTGCTGCTAAGACAAAGTACAAGAACGGTGAAGTCAATTCCAAGAAGATCATCATGGATTCTATTTATACGAACTTAGTTGCTTACATCTTCGATTTGAATACATCAAAGGAGATATATGATAGGTTGATTGGCATGTTCAAATCTAGCAATGAAAATCAAATTATTTTCCTCAAGAACAAGTTGAAGGATATAAAGAAGAGAAAAGGTGAGGATATTAAATCCTACTTCATGAGGATTACCGAGATAAAAAATGATCTTCTTTCAATTGGTGAAGCTATTGCTAACAGGGATCTCACTCTCATTTCCCTTGGAGGTCTTCCTCCCAAATGGCATGTGTTCACCACTACTATTCTCAATAATAACATAATTCTAGGTTTTGAAGAATTGATGACTAGATGTTCTCAAGAAGAAACAAGGATGATGGAATTGGAAAGGACATTGCAGAGGAATAATTCTACCACATTATCTAATCATTCCAAGAATAAGAATAATGCAAGTTCAAAGAAGCAAAGTCAAGGAAGACCCAGATTAAAAAATGGAAGGAAGGGAAGATGCTTCGTTTGTAACAAGTTTGATCACTATGCTAGGGAGTGTCCAAATAGAAGGGACACATCCTATGATGATGATCACAATCATTCCAGGGGCAACAACAACATCCAAGGAATGAAAGGTTCAACAACAAAAGGAAAAGGATTTCTTCCTCTACTCAACTTGGAAATTATTGAGCTTATAAAAGAGAAATAAACTCCAGGTATGATGAGTCTATTGTTGTAAATTCTAAGAAAAAGGAATTTTATCTTATATCTTCCCTCTCTACTGCCTCTCCTTCGAATACTTTGGGAAATTAGTTGATTGATAGTGGTGCCTCAAGGCACTTCACCCAGTACAAGGAAGCTCTTTCAAATCTGATAGAGAACGATACAAATTTGGAAATTGTCCTTGGAGACATTGCCACCTATCTCGTGAAGGGAGTTGGGAATGTTACCATTCAATTGAATCAAGGTAACATCTCTCATCTTCAAGAGGTACTATATGTACTTGATCTAAAGAAGAATCTAGTGTCTATCTCGACGATGGAAGACAAAGGATTCAAGGTGGCATTCATTGATTGAAAGGTACATTTCTAGAAAATAAATTTCAAAGAAACACTTACTCTTGGATTCAGGGTTGATATTTTATATCAAGTTGGAGGAAGTCCACTGGGAGCCATGTCTTGTGACACATCTCTTCAATTAAAACTATGGCACCAGAGGTTTTCTCATCTTCACTATTGGGCTCTACTCGATGCAAGGAACATGCTTACAAGTATTCCCGAATTCAAAATAGAGAATGAAGGTGTACGACGGGGATGTTCCGAGGGAAAACATATAAGGGGACCATTCCCCTCAAGTGATAGCAAGACCACAAAAATTTGGAATTGGTTAATTCTGATCTATCTGGTATCTTTCTTGTGACATCATTAGCAAGAAATTTATATTATGTTGTCTTTTTGGATGAATTCGCTTGAAAAACTTGGATATATTTCATGAAGAAGAAGGACAAAATATTCTCATGGTTATGTGCCTTCAAAGCCTTGGTGGAAAATAAAACAGGGAAGAATATCAATATATTGAAGACCAATAATGGAACCGAGTATGAGTCAAATGAATTCCATGACTATTGTAGGGAAGTTTTCATTAAGATGGAGACTACTACTACATATACTCTTGATCAAAATGGTGTTGTTGAAAAGAAACATTCCATTATAGAAGCCACTCGTGCCATTCTTCATGATCAAGGACTTCCAAAGTTCCTATGGGGAGAAGCTATCAATACTGTTGTGTACATTCAAAATCGATGCCCTCATCAAGAATTGGACTCCAAAACTCTGGAAGAAGTTTTCATCGGTAAGAAGCCTGATGTTTCTCATTTTAGAATTTTTGGTAGTCCCGTATACTTTCATGTGATGAAAGAAAAGAGAAGTGAATTGGAGACATCTGGGAAGAAAGGAACTTTTGTGGGATACAATGAAAATTCTAAGGAATATAGAATCTATGTGCCTAGTCAAAGAGAAGTAGAGTTGAGTCATGATGTCACCTTCGATGATGATGATACCCTAAGGAAGATTACCAACCTTCCTATTCCAAGGAAGGACAAAGAAGAAGATTTAGGAAATTAGGGAGATTCATAGGATGAGTCGATGCCCGATGTTCAAGAACCAATGGATCTCATTGATCCTCCTCCTCATGAGCCCTCATCCTCCAAAAGGATACCCTCATGGCTGAGGGAAACTCTCGAAGATGCCGAGATGTTGATCTAGATTTTCATTGATGTCAATATGGCAATATTCTACGATTCTAAATGATGATATGAAGCCAAGGAGAAGCAGAGCAGATCCGTGAAGAAACAGGAGCAAGAAGCCAAGGAGCAAATCCATTAGGGAAGTCATTAGAAAGACATTGGAAGCCACTGGAAGTCAAGAACAGGAGCAATCAAAGAATAAGAGGAAGAGTTCACCAGAAGCCATCAAGGAAGCAGGTTATCACATATGCCTAAGGGTAAGTTCTATCAGAATAACAAAGAGAAACAATGATATCAGAGGAGTAAAGAAGAAAACATTAGAGGAGACATATTGGAAGTATCGCATGTAATACATGCCCAAGAAGAATTGATAGGAAGAAAACAATGGAGGAGAATAATCAGAGCTATCAGAGCAATGTATTAGAAGTCATAGGAGTGACAAGACAAGACAAAGAATATCTATTGCATGTGCCAAGAGTAAGAGCCATATCAGAGATATTGCATGAAATATCAGAAGGAGCAAAGAGGAACACGAAGCGAGGAAAAAGCCAAAAAGAGGAACACATCATCGAAAGAAGAGCTATCGGAAGAGCAGAAGACTGAAGAGAAGTCATAGGAGTGAGAACCCAAGAGTAAGAACCATATAGAAGGAAGGAACAAACCGTGTAAACCCTTTAAAAGTTCACAATGCATTGGAGAAATCAATATCGGAAATATTCATCGACGGATCTATTATGTGCCACTCATTAGGCATGGAGACCTAGTAGAGTCGGCAATTGAGTGTGCGAATGATCCTGGTGGATATTGGTGGCCACCCACCAAGTCCACTTGGACCCCAACCATGGATTCTTTCAGCTTTTCAGTTTCCTTAATTGTAGCACAATTTACCATTTTTAGTAGTTCTCCGGGTCCTGAACTTTTTGATCCATTTTGAGGCCCTAAACAACGCTTATTGGGAAAACTGGGAGCAACATGGGTCCATGAACTGATGCTGCTCTTCCCAAAGTTGTAGTTCTTAGATAGATCTTTCTAACAAGATATTGTACGTGTCAAACAAAGATCGTATGCCAAAGTTACGACCTTGGGAAGTTGATGTACCAATGTACCCAAATAGGGCCCACAATTTGGCGTTTCATCTTCTAGGGTTAGGTTTCTGGATGTTTAGGGTTTTCCATTGTTTCTCAACAATAAATAGGCCTTCGAGCCTCATTGTAACATAGTTCAGAGGCATGTAGCCACCACATCTCTTCTCAGAGATAACTACCATCGCCCTAGCTATTTATTTCCATTTTCTGTTTATAAGAATTTCTCAGTATTTTACATTAATGAAATGAAGTATTATTTTCGTTGCATCTCTGTGTTTATGGTTATCTCTATAATTTGTTGTTTTCCTGTTTAAATTTGGATCAGTGGTATTAGAGGGGACTGGTTTTTCTCTTTTTTTCTTTGCATGTCCCCAACAAGGTCAGGATATAAGGAGTTAGAGCTTGAACTGGTTGAACCTTTGCAAGACCATCCTCGGAAATCCCAACGGCCTCCCATGGCAGATGAAAAGAACGACAAGGGGGTAGGAGATCCTATCAAAATCTTGCTTGAAGAAGCCCTCGAGTGATAAAGGAACATGATGATGGACAACTTTGCCTAGATCCTTCAGCAGCTACCTAGAGGCGATGCATCGGCTTCCAACAACTACTCTGGAAATGCCACACCATTTAAGGTACAAGTTAATTTTGAAATCCCGATATTCGAGGGTCATATAGACACAGATGCCATCGATAAATTGTTAAATCTGCTAGAGGGTTATTTTTCTGTTCATGATTTTTTCAGTCGGGGAAGGATTATTTTCGTTCTTCTCAAAGTAGCCCCCCATGTCAAGGACTAGTGGGAAACCTACTGCGAGTAGAAGGATGAAAGTACTGGCTCACTATTTTCAGCCGCACCCACTTGGAATTCATTCTGAGATGCCATTAGGGAGCAATAATACCCTATCGGAATCTATGAGGATCAATATATAAAGCGGACCATGCTGTGGCAGGGAAGGGACCAAGATGTGTCGGAGTTTATCAATATTTTCCATACCCTTCACACAAAGTTGGGTATCAAGGATTCGAAGTAGCATTTGATACTCAAATACCGCAACTGCCTGCACAAGTACATCCAGGAAGAAATAGAATTCCTGAACATCTCCTCACTTGGAACGACATATCGATATGCCATCAAGGTTGAGAAAAAGTTTAAACAGAAGAAGCGAGACTTTGGTTCTGCGAATCCGAAGCACGGGAAAGGTGCCCCCCAAACCACAAAACAAAGGACAAAGCCAAGGCGGGGTAGCCCAAGACAACCTGCCAAAGCTGCAAGCAAAGAATAGTTCCATGAAGCCAAAAAAGGACATGGGAAAATGGTGTGAGTTCCATAAGTGCTCCACTCACAACACAAGTGAGTGCCGGGCCAAGAAGACACTAGTGGCTGAGCTAAAGGTTTCAGAATCAGATGCATGTTCCGACTCTGAGTCAGAGCCTGACAAGGGGAATGACAAAGGGAAGTAGATTATCGATGCGGAGCCCAATGCCACTATTGCGACCACGAAGATCCAAAATGAGGAACCCAAAGATCTAGAGGAGGAGGAGCGTCTCTTCCACTCCTAGATGTGGGTAAAGGGATTCCCTCCATAGTTCATTGTTGATAGCGGGAGCCAAAAGAATCTCATTTTGGTAGAGGTCGTGAAGTAGCTAGGCTTACTGACCACAACACATCCACAACCGTACACCATCAGGTGGCTTCACGAAGGACAAGATCTTCACATGAGCCAGTAATGTCGCCTTCCATACAACATCAATCCCTTCATGGATAGGTATTGTGTGATATTACTCCTATTGAAGTTTGTGATGTATTATTAGGACAACCATACTTGTGGAAGAGACATGCTCTATATGAATCAAGGCCCCGTGTTGTTATTATTACCTTAGGAAATAAGTTGTACAGGATACCGAAGGTAGCACCACCTACCGCCATCTCTTTGGTTATTGCAAAACATTGCAGTAAGCTCATTTTCAAAACCGGGAAATTTGTTTTCCTGATGATACACCCTCAAGGAAAGAAGAAGACAGTGGCCATGACCTTGAGATAGTGCCCCTCTACATGACAACTACAGATGGACAAGGTCGTGGAGGAGTACGCGGACATCTTCACCTCCCTTGTAGGGGTTCCTCTGCACTGTCAGGTCAAGCACTCCATCGATCTAACCCCAAGTGTGCCACTGCCTAATGGACCAATCTATCAGTGCTCCATTCTGGATAATGATGAAATCAAGAGGCAGATTCAAGAGCTACTGCTGAAATGGCACAACCATTCGAGTTCATCACCTTGTGGAATCCCGATCGTGTTGGTACAGAAGAAAGATGGGACTTGGAGACTCTGTATTGACTATCGGGCACTGAACAAGATCACTGACCATACCAAGTACCTGATCCCACAGATTGATGACCTCCTGGACAAACTGAAGGGGCAAAATATTTCAGCAAGATCGATTTGAGGTCAAGATATCACTAGGTACTAATCAAACCCTTTGATGTGTGGAATTCTACCTTCAAAGCCAAGGAGGGCCTTTTCAAATGGTTGGTTATGCCTTTTGGATTAATGAATGCTCCTGCAACCTTCATGAGGCTAATGGATGACATCTTGTGGCCATTCACCAACACATTTGTAGTGGTATACTTGGATGACATCCTAATCTTTAGCTAGAGTTGGGAAGAGCACCTCCACCACATCCGACAAGTTCTCCAAACACTGCGGCAACACAAGTTATGTACCAATTTGTAGAAATTCACTTTTGGCATGACCCAGGTTCAGTATCTGGGATACATTATTGATGAACATGGGGTGGATGTGGATCCAACCAAGTTCCAAGTCATTCAGGATTGGCCCTTTCCAACCATTCTAACAGAGCTCCGTAGCTTTCTAGGTCTTGCCAACTTCTATCGTATGTTCGTGTTGGGATTTTCTCATATCACTTGGCCCTTGAGTCAAGTCACCAAGGGAGGAGAGAAAGCAAAATCATTTTGGTCTAAACCTCAACAGAAGGCATTCACAGAGTTGAAATATCTCCTTTGCTCGGCACCAGTGCTCACATTGCTAGACTTGCAACAACCATTTGAGGTCGAGACAGATGCCTCTGACTATGCTATTGGGGTAGTCCTTACTCAACACGGGAATCTAATGGCATATCACAGTGAGACACTTCCAAACATAGTCTGGAAGTATCCCACATATGACAGAGATGTATTCCATTATGCAGGCTTGCTGACAATAGAAACATTACATTTTGGGGAAGGAAATAGTCATCTACACAGAACGTCGACCTCTCCAGTTCATACAGACCCAAGGGAAATTACAAAATGATCACCATCAGAAGTGGTCCACATACCTGCAATAGTTTCATTTGAATATCAAGTATAAGAAGGGAAACACCAATAATGTTGCAGATTACCTCAGTCAACCACCAATCATGGCATTAAACACCGTGCTCAACTCTTGTGGGCATGAGACTTTTAATGGGCCACTTTTCTACAAAAGCGACCCAGAATTCGGCCACACATACCAGACACTCTTGGAGGGTCAGCATGTTCTAGATTTTCAGCTCCAAGATGCCCTGTTATGCCACTTGGGTCACCTTTGTGTTCCTTCAAGCAAGAATGCCATGATCATTTGGGAAGCACACTAAAGTCAGGGTGTTGGGCATTTCAGGGTCGACAAAATGGTGGCAGTACTACATAAGTATTTCTATTGGCCGAATCTTCGACAGGATGTTGGAAAGTACATAAGATCATGCACTGCCTGCGCTATTGCCAAACCAACCATCAAGAAGTAAGGCCTCTATACCCCGCTGCCTACCCCTAGTTGACCTTGGGAATCCATCTCCATGGATTACATGTTAGGCCTTCCTTCCACTAAGCATGGAAACGATTGTGTTTTTGTGGTTGACGACAGGTTCTCGAAGATGGCCATTATGGCGGCCTGCAAGAAGAATATCGTAGCAGAAGCCACTGCTAAACTCTTCTTTGAATGAGTGTGGGTACCGTTAACACCCAGATTGTTCCCTATGACTCCCAAGGGAATACGGCCGGGGTAACCACTAACCAATCTTTGGACTACAGCTTCTAGCCGAGCTATAATAAAAGAGGGCTCTCTCTGTAAGATTTGTCTCTGTTCTATGGAGTTTTTAGGCTAGTTATGAGGTAAAGGTTTGTTTGTTTTTTGTTTGGTTGGGAGGATGATTTCTGATAGTTTTGAAATGTTCTCTGCAGGTAAATTAATCCATTGGGCAATGGAGTCTGTAGCTGTTGGTTTCTTGAGATCCTGACTTAGTGCAACTGGAATTGCAGGGCCTTTATATATTTCATGAAACAAACTGTAAATTGTGATAATGAAGTGTGAACAACCAGTGAAAAGCAGTTAAGAATTCTTCACTAAGCTGGGATGTGAGAAAGGGACCTATTCCTCAGGAGCAAAACTTGAATTCTTGAAACAATAGATCACTGTGATGATATAGTGTGAAAGGTAGCAATTAAGAATTACAGTTTCATTACCATAACGGAAGAAAACATTTATAATAGCTTAGATTGAGTTTAGGGTAATCTGTGATTAAATCCTGAGACTATTCTTTTTCCTTGCTATTAGATATCTAAAACATGGGAAACATGAATGATATATGAAAGATAACAAACACATAACAAAGAGTAACAAGAAAACTTATTGAGCCATGAGATACGCAGGAATCCTGCAACATTCAGCCATACACCAGCAAGACATCAAGAGACACAGAGCTTTGGAAATTCCATCATCCTTTGTATTAATTCTCTGAAGATTTACAGTAGAAGAGGAGCAGAATAGATATCAAAAGATTTCTTACATCCAATGTCCAACCCCTGTTAACAAATGCGAGGGGGAATATATAGAAGTCTATTACAAAATATCTCAGGCATTGATTCATCTGAGAGGGAAAATATCTTTACTAACTCGTACAGAGATTGCAGATGAAAAGTTATTGCAATCTTTAATGAGCTTTAAAGGCTCTTAACTCCTGTCAGAACAATTTTTGACCTTTGGGGCTTGCGGAGTCGGTTGAGCGCTTTGATATAACTGCTGAATGACGTGTCTGTGCAGCTGTATCTTCCTGTGGCTTCTCGGCCCTGTCACTTGTGACTGCTAATGCTGCTGTGGTGGCCGAATACTTGTGCTGAGTTGGCTCAGCCTCTTTCTGCATACCTGCTGATGTGTCTTTGTCTTCCTGTGTATGAAAATTTAAATATTTTCAAAAATCAAAATTACAATTACTGACTTTGATTTAACAGTAATCGTATCAACTCTTCCCACACATCTGGTGCAGGCAAATGATGCTTCAAAATTGACCCCATGGTCTCATCAGCCTCTGTATATTTGTAAAAATGAGGAGGCTCATCAAACAAATGTGTGATCTTATTCATAATAAAAAATAAATTTCTACCCTGTTGAAGAGGATCTGCCCTGTTATTGGCCATGTCTCTGCTGATGAACTGGCTGCCTATGAGATCTGATTTAGTGCAAAAGTATTTACTCTCTTGGCATATTTCTCATGTGAGAGCAATTTTCCTGATGGCTCCAACAGGCTAGGCAGACCTCTGCTTTGTAATGCCAAAAACCTATTCTGAAACTTGTTGATGTCGGCTTGCATGTCCTGAACTCTTCGTTCCAGGGTCTGGATCAGGTTTCTCAATGTCAGGACCCTTTTGATTAGTGAGATGGTCTCTGTCCTGTTTCCAATTCCCATTTTAATGAGCTGGGAACTTGTTCTGTAGTTCAGCACATTAATCATTTTATTGTCAATCTCAGGCATACTGCCTAGAGATGCCCTTGCTCATTGTATCTCTCTATGTGCTTTCCCAATGAGCGTTATTTGCTCATGGATGGCCTCTATGTATTCCCACTGATCTGTGATAGATTGGCCAAGATGGCCCCATATGACCCTCTTGAGCTCAGATGTGACTTTGTCTAATGTGAGCTCTTTCTCCAGATCAGTTATCCTTTTCTTTAGGGCCTTTACCTCCCTCTCTCTTTCTGCCACATTCTGCTTGGACTTGTCATATTTTTCATTGATTTTTGCTAAACTTTCCTTTGCTTGATTTAGCTCAGACATCTGGGACTCCAAGACTTGAATTTCGTTCCTCAGCTTCTGCATATCTAGGCTTTCAGCCTGCTCTATTGTTGGTGCTGAGGTGGATGGTTCTGACTGCTGTACCTGTTGGCTAGGAGGAGCAGTGGCTTGAGGGATTTCCTCAAGATTTATTGTTTCTGGAGGTGGCTGTGAGGTTTTCCCTGCCTCCTTTTGCTGTAATGCTGCCTCTAATGTAGGCTCTGATTCCTGCAGCTTTTCCTGAGTTTGGAGGAGCTCTTTGTATAGTGTCATTAGTAGAGCAGCTGCATCCTTTTCCTGCCTTTGCTGGGCAACCTCTTCTGTTTGTGGGTGAAGAGTTGGTGGGATTTTTAACATCTTTTTTAATGCTACCATATCAGCATCCCTTAGCTTCAGGATTTCTTGGACAGCTTTAACATCCTTTGGATCATGCCCAAGCTCTATTATAATTTCTTCCAGAGCTTTGATCCTATTGTCCTTAGCTTGAGAGGAAGCCCTTTCCAACTCAAGTTGTGCAGCAGTGTTATTCAGGCTATTCTGCAGCCTGTAATTTACTAGGTTCTTGTCTGGCAATGTGGCATAGACCATCTCACCCGTTTGTTTATGCAGCTCTATTTGATCCATTGGGTGGATGTCTTTTGACAGGACCTCCAGGTTTGTCCTGATGTAATCTTCAGCTGATTGTGGTTGCTGCACTGTTGGTGTAAAATGGCTCATGATCATTTTTCCTTCATGTGCATCAAATGCAGACATGAGCCTTTGCTGGTTGGTAGGAGCCATATTCAGTAGGTGATTGTAAAGTTGCAGCTTTAGTGGTTCATTTCTTCTCTTGATATCCTTAAACTGCTGCTTAATACTTTTTCTCCTCCCCTCCTTTGTCCTAAGGAACTCACCTCTCCTACTGCTGCCCTGTCTTGCTCTTGTTGTAAAGAGCTGGCTGAGGCCTCCATGCTGGGCAGGCCTGTTCCTGAAGTCTGCCCCATTGGCATCTCTTCTTGAGAGAAGGGATTTAGTCTTTGCCTCTTCTCTGGTGATGCAGTAAGGGGAGTTTCCCTATCTCTTTTCCTGTTCACGTCCTCCCTTTGAGGGGTTTGGAGGACAGATGAGTCAATTCTTGAATCTTGCCTTGGGGGTGCCATTTGTGCTGGCTGTTGCTGGGTGGCCATTGGGACCTCTACTGTTTGTTCCCCCTGTACCTGTTGGTCCTTTTGTTGCTGTTCCTGTTGGGGTGGCTGCACCTTTCCCTGTTGTGCCTGTGGCTCTTCCATATCCTTCTCCTTGCCTTTGCTCTGAGCTTGGCCTGTGGTTTGTACTGCCTCTTGTTGTGCTGCAGATGATGAGGCCACTGCTCCTGCTTGAGGCTTTGGCAGAGTAAGTACCTGTGAATGAGATTCCAAGTCAGCCATTTTCAATAGATGCCTTCTAGCTCTTTGATTCAATTCTTCTTGAGTGACTGGTTCCTCCAGTGTGTTCCTTCTCCATTTACGTTGGTTGGCAAATCTTTCACTGTGGGGCAAGCTCACATGTTCATAGCTGGAGAGCTTGTATTTTAGCCTTCTTAAGGATATGGTCATATTAGGGTCATAGGGCTTCCAAAGGAAGCTGTATTTTAGGCCAAGGCATTCTAGTTTCCTGCCAGCTTCTTTCTAGCCTTCCCTTTTGTTTAAGACAAGGTGGCTCAACTGATTTTTTACCTTTAGCTATGCTTTCTTGCCCTTGCCTGCAAAGTGCACGATATCAGCATTACCAAATTGCCTGAAATATTCTAAGGCAAACAGTCTCATAGGCACATACTTAGGCAATCTGTATGGGCGCAACTCACACCCATATATTCTGATTACAGTATAGTGTTGGTAAAAGTACCAATCCCCTATGCTGTATACCTTGGATAGCTGCAGAATCCTCTGCATCTCATCAGTCAGTCTTGGAGGAGGTGAGATTAAGAATAAAGACATGGCTGGATGGATGAAGCGGTCTATGAACTCATAGTATGTATATGGGGAGTAGGTGCTGTTATGAAACACCGAGGTCCAGTACACCACTGACCTTGGATTGTCTGCTGCATCTATTCTCTTAATCTCAAAGGAGAACTTATCATGTTGATGGTAAAGAATGAGGTGGTAGATGTAGGAGGTGTATCTGAACACCTTCTCTCTGGACAGGTTCAAGAACTGCTCATGCATCTTATCTGAAATGTATGTGGCATAGTGATAATAGATTGGAGTCTTGCCAGTGGAGAACATAGTCATCATTACTAGCACCGTTTCATCAACAAACTCTAGTGACTTGTACCCCAAAATGGAATTAATAATATATGCAAGATCTACACCCAGTTGATTGAGGTAGCCATCAAAAATAGGAGGGTGCAGCACAGTGTCAGAGTTTGTAATGAACAATTGGTTGAGTTTTAGGATCTGTGCATCTGTTAGTATCTTGGCTCCTTGGTTGATCAAATCCATTAGAGACAAGGGGACCAGTTTCTTCTGGGTCTTGAACTGCAGCATCTCTCTGATGGCCTCAGGGGTCATGTAGAATATCACTGCACCTTTATGGTCGAGAACAGCCCTTTGCATGGGGTCATAGCAGACAGCACATAGATGAATCAGGTCAGGGAACTGGTTGACCTGAGGGAGCTTGAATATTGGGAGAAAGGAATCCCAAATACCTAGTATGTCTGTTCCATCCTTATGTCTGGCCTTAAGCTCATTTAGTAGATGTAGGTGGAACTTGCATTTCGATGAGGAGTCCTCTGAGATTTGGTAGTCTAGGTCTGCCAAATCCTGCCACTCCAGCTCTCTCTGAGGGGCATTTAAGTGAGCAACATTAAGGGCAACTGGTGCAACTGGAGTCTCCATGGTTGTTTGGATTCTGATTGGTGAATAAACTTTTGTTTCTTAGGCCGGAAGAGCACTGCCTGAGTGAAGAGGAAAATTGAAAATGCAAGGTGACAGGGCAAGTCCACAACAATTGAAATACTTTTTTGGTTCCTTGAGAAGGCAAGTTACAGTGTCTAACAGACCTTCCTCAGCAATTGAGTGTAGGTTATGGTTTCTAGTTCATGACTGCGTGAACGAAGAATGCGGGTTTTTCACTGAAATTGCAGTCTAACTGGTTCGGCTGTTGAAATTCGACCGTCAATTTTTCAAGAGGGAGTTGGGTGTAAGTAGTTTTCTGGTGAATTTAGGCGTTTTCTGTGCTTAACGTAATTTTAGCATTCACAGAGAAAAACCAGGTTTCAGAGAGGTTTTCATGGACAAATACCTGGTAGATTGATGGCCTGGGTCGGAACAGCAGGTGGGTATGTGCACTGAAGAACTCCTGTTTGTTTTGAGCAGGTTGGTGAATTCTTCGTCGTAAAATGCATGCAGAGAGTGCAACAACGTTTTTGCAAAAAGTGCAAAAAACGCGTAATTTTTGACAAAATATGGCTTTTTCGGGTCATTGGCGCCTTTTTCAAATGACGTCAGCATGACATCAGCAGGTGGGTCCGGGTTGGATGATGTCAGCATGACGTCATCAAGTGACGTGGCGGCCTAAGACCGGTCCACGGGGGCGGTGAGGTGGCGGACAGGTGGAGCAGTGGTGGGTGAGGTGCGCGGTCGTGCTGCTGACACAGGCGGTACGAGGGCACTGATATAGGCGGACAGGTGGCGCGATATCAGGCTACCTCTCATACGACGAGGAATCTGTCAGAGGGGCTCCGATGGATTTTGGGGACGACGCGTGGACCCCGCATGACATCAGCGTCTGATAGATACCGGACGATATCTGTCGGACGTCGAGGCCGCTCCGAAATTCACGACGACCATCGATTTGAAAGAGCTCGATCGGACGGCTATCGGGCCAGGGATCTGCACGGGCGATACGATCATCGGGTGGGTATTTAAATATAATTTTTCTTGAAACTTGCACCCGGCGGGACCCTTTGGAATATTTGAAAAATTCAATGGTTCTGTAATGTATTTTCATTAAACGTGAATTAAACCCGAAACTTAGGAAAACTGGGTTTTTTATGCATTTTCCTTTGTAATGTCGCATATGAATTAGAACTTATGGTAAATGGTTTTTAATGAAATTTTTCATGTAAACAGCGGAACTGGGTCCCGACCTTAGGATAAGGCGGGGAAAGTGGGTTTTTAGGCATTTTTTCGCCTTTGAGCGGGTATAAGGGTAAATAAGGGGTTTTTCCAAGGTTTTTAAGACAAAAATGAAGGGTTAAATGGGCCAATGAGTGCTGGGGAGATAGGAGGTTAGGCTTGGGTTCTTGAGCTGACCAGGTGTTAATTCAATTCCCTATTAGTGAACCATATGGCTATAATGCCAAGGAGGGGGTATTTATACATTGCTTAGGATTTATACACCATGGTGTTATAGTAGTAGGGAAAGGGTGACATAGGGAGTTAAATAATACAAGTTAG
>APFE031387966.1:4677-17872 GCA_000404065.3 Pinus taeda | reverse complement strand
TGGTTTGTGGTTACCTCGGCCGTATCCCTAATAGGAGCCTAGGGACAACCTGAGTGATAACATAATGGCGACTCCGCTGGGGACCTCCTCAGATAAATCAATGCAATCAATCACGTAATACACGCTGGCTCCGAAGAAACTGACACGTAATACACGATCAAATCCTGATCCCAATAATCCGCCCGCTGTTGGAAATCCTAATCTGATCTCGAAGATCATCAGGCAGCAAAAACAAAAAGACTGCCAGACCCCTGTTAGTCCTGAAGTAATTCAGTCGATTGTCGTGCCAACCCCCATCAAAGTTCTAGTCCGATCCACCCTGAATTCCTCTGGCTCATCGCCCCCTTCTACGAGCAACTTTTCCACACCTCAACCCCATACCCATAGCCCATCGGTTACTCCCTCATCCCCGGTTATCCCTATAGTCCCTCTCGCTTTAGGCGTTCCGCTAATTCCCGTAATCATGGCTAGATACGCACCATTACAACTACCTACCAATCCCGGGGCAATGCCCCATGACTATCAATCGAAAATCACTTATTTTGATGGCACAACCTCTTGCACCGCCCTACAACATACGAAAAAAAATGCAAGATTATTTCGAGAGTTATGAAATAGATGATGAGAGCGTAAGGATGAAGATTTTTGTTCAAAGTCTAACCGGTGATGTCAGAACCTGGTTTAGGGCACTTCCACCCAATTCGATATTAAATCCAAAAGCCTTATACCAAACCTTCATTAACAGATGAGAAAAAAAGGAAGGACCCCCTACACACTCTATCCGTATATGAGTCTATCAAGAGAGGACCTGGGGAAGTTGTTCTGGATTACTGTGCCAGATTTAACAATGTTTACAACGCGATACCACCGAATCTAAGACCTCCACCCGACCTGGCTCTATACAAATTCCTGGATGGCTTTGATGCCGAAATGGCGTATCAATAAGGGAAAGAGCCCCTCAAAGCCTTGCAGAAATGCAAGATGCCGCGGTAAGTGTAGAAGCAAACCTAATCGCCAAAAGAAACAGAACAAGATCCGAGAGAAAAACAACTTTCAAAGAAGAGCCCTCCTCTCACGAGCAGAAAATGGAGGCAATCATCACTTCCATTAACAGAATGGTGGATAGGTTAGACAACGTGGAGAGAAAAATTGCATGGGAAAATCAACAGCCCAACACCGTAAGGAACCCAAACTTCAGGAAAACCCAAAACATGAACATGGGTAGGGCCAACCAGGATCATGACATAAGACCTCCTTTCCAAGAAAACTTCGCCGAGGCATCTACTTCTGCTGATCCCACAGATGGGACCCTGATGAACCTGGATGATTCAGAAAATGGACAGCAATCCTCCTTCACTGAAGAAAACCCCCCATACCTTAATATAGAGCAATTTCGCACTAAATCGGGAGAGTCCTTTGACTTTAAACAAGGGTATGACACTGCCATGTATGAGGTACATAAGCAATACAAACTAAGAACGCGAACTGTTGATGTGTCTCCGCCCAGCAAGACAAAGGATGGTAAACAGCCAAACAAGGCTAAAGGGGAAAGCACCAACGGTCATACAACTAACAACCAGGTCCCAAATTCGCAACAAGTTATTGTGGAAGATGTAACAGAAACACAGGGTTCTATAGAACATCCGATACACCCTTCCCGCCCTGGAAGAGACCTGGAAAGCATTCATGAAAATATTCCCATAACAGAGAAACCACGGACAGTTATACATAGCGATACGCACATTCCAAATGGAAATACAGAAAATACGCTGGAGAACGAAAAACTAACCAGTGTTAATACCCAAAACCCAGCAGAAAAACCATTCAGCCTAGAAGCCGAAATCGGGAAGCTCAAAATCTCCATCCCCCTCTCAGAACTGGCTAAGCACACAGTGTATAAACAACAAATTCAAAAATCGCTCCAATTGCCTGAAATTAGGGATGATGTAAATATTCTATATGACACCCCGGAATTACTGTTCGGGCCAGAGGTTGATGGAAAAACAGCATTCGGACCTGTTCCACCCTTCTATATCAGCCTGCACATACACGACAAGATATTGCACAATGCTATGTTTGATTCAGGCGCCTCACACCACCTCATGCCCAAAGCCGTAATGGAAAAGTTAAACCTCGATGTCACCCGACCCTATAAGGATCTGTATTCATTCAATTCAAGTCAAGTCAAATGCCTAGGCTTAATCAAAGATCTTTGTGTATCCCTAGTCCAATTCCCGAACAAAACGATCTTAATGGACGTAGTAGTAGCTGACATACCCACAAAGTATGGCATGCTGCTATCCCGATCATGGGGAGCAAAACTGCAAGGATCCCTTTAACTCGACCTCTCTTACACCACTATATCCGTCTTTGGACAACCAAAGAGATTTTATAGGGAAACGCTGATGAAATATGTGGTGAGTAGTGAGGAGAAACCCCAAAATTTTCCAATATACTCAATCCATTCCGATATGGATTCTTTTATTTTGTTTAATGATAATACAAGTCTTCCAAATTCTGACAGACTGCCAGCCCTAGAACAAGAAACCAATGCTAGTGAGAGGCCAGTCGACAACTCGCTTGAAATTATTTCTACAGCCGAGACGACCGGCACAGGACTGGAAGAAAATCCTGAAACAGAAGTAATCAGTTCATTTGCGCTGCAGGCCCCTCAAACCCCCGAAACTCGCCTTGGACCAGACGTCTCATGGTATTTAGAATTTGACAGTGCAGTTAACAAGTTAGGAGCAAGGGCTGGAGTGTGGATTTACAGAACTCACGAAAATCATGCACAAGGCCACGCTTATAGACTCAATTTTAAATGTACAAACAACATGGCAGAGTACAAAGCCCTCCTCTTAGGTCTCAAGCTGCTCAAAACCTTGGGAGCCACCACAATCTCCATCCTAGGCGATTCAGACCTCATTATACAACAGATAAAGGGCAATTTCGTTGCCAATGACAGTAGAATGAGAGCTTACAGAGCCACGGCCAGCGAATTTCTTAGCACCTTTAGGGATTTTGAGCTGACCAAAATCGCACAAGAAAATAACATTCATGCTCATAGCTTAGCTACCTTTGCCAGCACCTGTAGGTTCCCCTTTGGACCAAGTCACCACTTCACTGCAGAAGTAAAACATAGACTGTCAATTCCTAACAATGTTGAGAATTGGCAGGTATTCAAGGACGATGCCCAGATTAACAATTTTTTAACTCTGGAAGGGGAATTCTCTAGCACTAACATTGACATGGACGCTACACCAGAAACACAGCAACTAGATCACACGACCCTAACAACCCCCATGGCTGAACAGATACTCAGCCCGACTATTTTTTACAACACAAACATAAGGCAACTGAAACAGTCTTGCTCACCTAAGGCAGCCGAGGCAGAAGAAGAATTTATGGACCTAAAAGGAAATATTTTGCCTGCTGGCCTGACCCCATTGGAAGACATGTTCGATAGCAACGATGTAGCCAGAAAACCAAAAATGGAACCTTTGGATGCCGCCATAGAAGAATACAACATAGGAACAGCAGAACATCCCAAGTTGATCAAACTCTCTAAAAACCTGCCTTCTCATCAAAAGCCCAAATATGTGGATCTGTTCAAAGAATTCCAAGACGTGTTTGCCTGGAGTTATGAGGACTTGAAGTCCTATGACACTTCAGTTATCCAGCATACCATTCCCCTGAAACCAAACCAGAAACCGTTCAAACAAAAACTCAGGAGAATCAACCCCATGCTTCTCCCTATGATTGAAAAGGAAATAAAAAGAATGTTTGACGCAGGGATCATTGCGCCTATCAGATTCTCGGAATGGGTATCCAACTTAGTCCCTACCAGGAAGAAAACAGGAGAGATAAGACTGTGCGTAGACTTGAGAAACTTAAACCAAGTCTCCCTAAAAGACCACTGCCCGTTGCCTAAAATAGATCACATCTTGCAAAGAGTGGTGTGTTCTTCTAGGATCTCTCTACTTGACGGATTCTCGGGATTTAACCAAATTTTAGTTCACCCAGATGATCAGGACAAAACAGCTTTCACTACGCCCTAGGGAACGTTCAAATATGTTAAAATGCCTTTTGGGCTAAAAAAAACCGACGCCACCTTTCAGAGGGCAATGGATATCGCTTTCGCTAAGGAAATACATGATTTCCTTGTGGTTTACCTGGATGACCTGACCCCATTTTCCAAATCTGACTCACAACACCTAAAGCACTTAAGGCAAATTTTTATCACATGTAGGAAATTCGGTATTTCCTTGAACCCGAAGAAGTCCTTGTTCGCCCTGGAGGAAGGCAGGTTATTAGGGCACATAATATCAAAAGATGGGATCAGAATCGACCCAGAAAGAATTCAGGCTATCCTCCAAATCCCTTACCCAAGAAACATGAAGGAGCTACAAGGATTCCTTGGGAAAATCAACTTCCTAAGAAGATTTATCCCCAATCTAGTTGAGTCAATGAGGCTATTGAGTAACATGCTAAAACAGGATGCCAAGGTGAGATGGTCCCTTGAGGCCAAGCAGGCTTTTGAGAGTATAAAAGTGGCCTTGACTCAAACACCGGTCCTAACCAGTCCTCAATTTGACCGAGACTTTATCATTTTTTCTTTCACATCAGAACATACCATAGCAGCAGTCCTTCTGCAGAAAGACGATCAGGGAAATGAGAAACCAATAGCTTTCTTCAGCCGAGCTCTGAGAGACGCGCCCCTAAAATTTCAAATCATGGAAAAGCAAGCTTATGCCCTGGTCAAAGCTATTAAAGACTTTAGAATTTATATCCTCTACTCTCATGTGATCGCATATGTCCCCAACTCGGTTGTAAAGGACATATTAACTCAAGAAGGATTAGAAGGCAGGAGAGGCAAATGGATTGCTAGCATCCTTGAGTACGACATTGAGATAAAGCCCACCAAGCTCATAAAAGGACAAGGGCTAGCTA
Organism: Pinus taeda; assembly: GCA_000404065.3. Taxonomy (NCBI): domain Eukaryota; kingdom Viridiplantae; phylum Streptophyta; class Pinopsida; order Pinales; family Pinaceae; genus Pinus; species Pinus taeda. Next base: position 12,922 of record APFE031387966.1, on the reverse strand, counting down.
AGCTGATGGCCGAAACAAATTTCCAAGCACTTGACATTAATCAGTTGGATGATGAAGAGGAGTTGGCGACTCCACAGATCAGTGATACCTTCACACAATCCCCGTGGTATTCTGATATTTGTTTTCTCTTGTTGAACCTGTGCGCTCCTCCATAACTAAAAAAAGATTTTTAAGAATGAAATCATCAAACTTCTGCGTCATAGATGGTGCTTTATTTTGGAAGAATTATGAAGGCATTTTGCTTAAATGTTTAATTGAGGATGAAACTAACAGCGTCATGAGAGAATTTCATGCAGGTGATTGCGGAGGCCACTTATACTGGAAATCCACGGCGGACAAGATCTTGCGAGCCGGTTATTACTAGCCCTCTTTGTTTACAGATGTGAAAGCATTTACTGCCTCTTGCCATAAATGCCAAATCTTTGAAGGCAAAAGAAAATTGCTGCCCCTACCCCTAAAGCCCATCTCAACCGAAAAACCTTTTCAGCAATGGGGTCTTGACTTTGTCGGAGAAATTCACCCCTCCTCCTCAGGCCAACACAAATGGATTCTAACAGCCACCGACTATTTCACCAAATGGATTGAAGCCATCCCCTGTAGGCAAGCCAATGACTCCACCATCATCCAGTTTCTTGTAAATAATATCCTGTCCAGATTTGGCTGCCCAGAGAAGATCATTACCGACAACGCAGCTGCCTTTAAATCCAATAAAATCATTAACTTTTGCCACAAGTACCACATTACCTTAGGGCACTCCACAGCTTATTACCCCCAAGGCAATGGCCTGGCCGAGTCCTCCAATAAGAGCCTCATCAATATCATAAAGAAGATGCTAGAAGAGAACAAAAAGAACAGGCACAAGAAGCTCATCAGTGCCCTATGGGCAGATCGAATGACCACCAAAAAATCCATCGGGATGAGCCCCTATGAACTTGTGTACGGCATGGAAGCTAGATTCCCTTCATCTCTGGGCATACCGACTATCAAACTGTTACAAGAAATCCAGGCTGAAGCAAATGACATGCAGAGGAGGATTAATCAGACCATTCATCTTCAGAAAACCAGAGAAGAAGTTTTCAATAGAGCTCAAAGTCTGCAGGAAAAACTCAAGAAAATGTTCGACAAGAGAACCAAAGCAGAAGATTTCCGGGTAGGCAGCAAAGTCCTAAGATGGGATGCAAGGAGGGAAGACAAGGGAAAACACGCTAAATTTGATTTTCTGTGGAAAGGTCCGTACATTATCAGCGCTGTGCAAGGCAATAACACCTACTTTCTCAAATCGCTTGATAACAGCACAGCGGAAGAAGGCCCGATCAATGGCCGAATGTTGAAGCACTACAATGACCCCCCTGCTTAAAAGAGCAGGTGATGATTGATTTGTACATACTTTTTGACTTTTTAGAGTTTATAGTACTGGGAACACGCGGAAGAAAGCAGGCGATGCTTCCCAGTTTTGCAGAGGACAACAAGAAACTAAAAATCAAGGCGTTCTGGCCTGCTGTTCTTGACTTCCCGCAAGGAGAAGCCATCCCCGAGTGGAGCCACTGTTAGCTCCTGCTGCAGCAAGTATTCATTTTTCATGATTGGCATTTCAAAGGCCAAATATGTCCTACTTTGCTTGCTGCAATGCTCCATATTTGCTCAAACAGTCTCCAAATCAAGAAGGCTCCTTCAAGATCCATTCAATTGCCTTCAAATTTTGTAAAAGTTTTCCTGGTATCGCTACTTTTAGTTAAAGGGAGGTCCAAAGAGTTTAAACTTGGTAGACTCTTAGATAGGTAGAGAAATAGAAGAGTCCAATAGTTTAATCTGGGCTCTGGAAGAAATAAGGGTAGCATGTAGATAGGAGGATATCAAAAGAAAAATGTATGATGGGTTTGCAAGTCTAAGTGCACCCCCAAGCAAAAGAAGAAAAAATGCTAGGAAGTAGGCTGGGTAGGTAGTTCTGAAGGCTGTTGAATTGTTGACAAGTTCCAAGTTTGCAGGTATCATATTATGCAGAACATAATCAGCAAAGATTTGTAAGCAAAAGGCTCAAATGAGGTATAACTAACTCCCCTTCTCTGCTTCCCCCAATCATTAACTAACATCCCCAAAAAGAGGTCAAGATCTGCTTGACACCTCTTTAGTTCATCATCTTCATCACTCTGGTTGAGTAAAGATCTGCTTTGCTCAAAGCTGTTTCATATCTTCTCCCGAAGTATGGTCCTTTCCCCCTGCAATAGCCTAAGTTCCCCCCGAACTTAGCGCTTTCTTATCATCTCCATGTTGACCACTAACATTATTATGTAGCTCCCTATGTTCCCCGTCCCCGTATTAATATTAAGTAAATTCCCCTATGTAATATTCCCTCCCCCTGGTTGAAAAATAACAATAGAAAGTCCCGAGAATTGCTTAGTTTATCAGAAACTAAGCAAGAACCCAACCTCCGAAACCACCTATCGCATACTATGGACTCCTTCCTAAGTATAAAACTCCCCCGAAGTAGTCGGACCCCTTCCGAAACTTCAAAAGCCCCTCACACTCACTTACTTACCTTTTCCCCTCTTAGCCGTTTTCGCATCGCAACCTCGCCATCTCACTTTCATGCAAAACATTGCCCATCCCTTCCCCGCCGATGCGACATCGCGAAATCGGCGATCGCAAGCGCCGAGTGTCCAATCCGTTCGCCCCTCTGTCTCCCTCGATGCGATATCGCGATATCGCATATCAGCAATCGCAAGCACCACACGCCTAACCCAATGATCCCCCTCTTTCCCGCCGACGCGATATCACTATATCGCATCGGAGTCTCTTCACCATAGTCCACCAATACCCCGCCACGTCGTTCTGTACCAGGGACCCACTGATGACGTCATCCACCATACAACCGACGCAGTGCTTACGTTAGCAGCCAGAAAAGCCGAAAAAGCTTCGCGCAAGAAGAAAAGTCGCACTTCGGAGCTCCAGATCAAGAAACAAAGGTAGTTTTCGATGCGCGAATAGCGCTATTCGCACATCACTACGGGAAATAGGCCATTTCAAGGAATCTTCAGGGAATCTTCTGATTGTCGAGCCCACTGCGCGCCGAAAAAGCCCGAAATTGCCCAATCGTGCCAAAGGATCCGGTTTAAAGACAGCAGCAGATCATTCACACAGTTCAAAGTGTATCAGATCAAATCAGCAGGCTTCAAGCGTGTCAAAGAGTATCAGTCGACGGCGGAAATCATCAATGTAGCGGCAAAGTGTATAAGAGAATATCTTGAGCAGCGGCCCAAAGCAAGAGAAATTGAATATCTTCTAGTAGATCCATAGGAGGAGAGCAAAATCACTTGAAGCTCTCAAAGATCATAATAATTGCACATTCAATTCGCACCAAAGCTCCGAACTATAGCCCCAAAGCACATTCACTTCACAGTTAGATCGACATCTGGTCCCCAAGGGCCACCTCGCCGGTTCGATTCAGCTGCCCCCAGCGCAGCCAAAAAAGATTTACTTGCATTTATTTCCAGCAACATTTAGATTCTTTTGAGGAGTTCTAAGCAGACCTGTCACGGTCACTTGTAATGATGTCTTCCTAATATTTTGTTTATAAATACCACCCGAAGCGATATTGTAAAGGGTTGGTTGGTTGGTAGTAGTAGTTGTTGGTCAGTTTCTTTCCAGCAATTTTCTCTAAGTAAAGACTCGCACTGTAACTGTCATATTTTTCATAATCAAAGATTGCTGAAAGCATGGATTGCGAAACAACTTGCTGTTTTCTCTTGGCCAAGGAATGATCATGGAATTCCTATGTCTCTGCATGATCCAATAAGTGTTCTTCCTCCCTGTTTATTTTATATTTTTATCATCTTTCCGCCATTCTAAGTTGCAGGAAAAAAGAATAGCTTAAGATTTGTTTAAGTACACCTTAAGTTCAATTCTTGTACTTTTCGATGTTTTCTTCTGAAACGGTCATGAGCTAGAATTCTTAACTTCTCTAGTTTACCCTGTTTCTTTCGTATATGGGTGCATGTCTTTGGAATTCTTAATTGCTCTGGGATCCCACTCATCCATTTCTCCCCTATGTCAACATGATGAAATGATTCTCTTTTGCCTTTCATCCTTGATGTTCATTCCGTACTTTCAGCAGCTTGAATGTTGTATCCTGCATGGCTATCACGCTCCGTATCCCCTTGTGACCAAGAAAATGGTCACATGCCTCAATCTGTGACTCCATGCCCAATGGTTCAAAACTTATAACACCTTATTGTGCCTCTTTACTCAAGAATCCTACCTTCCTCCCAATCACATTCAGCATTCCCTTGAAGTCAGAAAGCTAGCCTAAAATCATCAACTAAGGTTGAATCCAGATCAACTGAGGTTGAATCTAAAGGAGAGAGCCCTCTCTGATTGCAGGTGGGCTAGAACCTGCAATCAGAAGATTGGTTTGTGGTTACCTTGGCCGTATCCCTAATAGGAGCCTAGGGACAACCTGAGTGATAACATAATGGCGACTCCACTAGGGATCATCCTCAGATAACTCAATGCAATCAATCTGCAGCTCTACAGTGGAAGAAACCGTCTTGTAAAAGTCTCGGTCGACCTGTATCTGCGCGCACCATTGGGGGTTCAAGCACACGGTTCATATTTAAACCCCAATGGAGGAAGTGCTCCTATTTTGAAAGCTTGTCATGTTTAATCCTGATCTTTGGCGATGGACAGAGATCAGGCACCTCAGAATCCAGACATCCACCTGGCGACTCCACTTCAATTTCAATCAAAGGCTCCATTGAGGAACGAACCAAATGTTACAACCAAGTGCCCCGTGTATTAACAACAAAAGAGAATGACCAAATCTTGAGAAAGACTTCCGATAGAAGAAGCTTTAGAAAAATGCAGAGAAAGTTTATCAGAGTTTGAGCTTGATGATAGATTTTTCAGAAAGGTATTGTCAACAATACCTGGCAGCCGAAATAAATTGTTCCTTGAGTTTGTTGTGCAAAAATATGAGAACGAAATTGAACTCCTGGGAGCTCAAATTCAGTCTTATGATTTTCGCAACCCTTAAGAGTTTTGCCAAAATCTTCCTCCTCTAGTTCAACGGGAAATAGTGTTGTCTCTTGAATTACAGTTTGAATATGATCTGGGTTCCAAGGGAAAGACAAAAGGATCAATGGCTAGGGTCATTACCGACGATGTAACTAATTCTTCCAGCCCGAAGAGCCCGGAATCATACCTAAGCTTCCATGCCCATATTCAGGAGGGAACACTGTTGCCTGAGGACCTAAGGATTCTGTGTGATCTGGGATCCAAGGGAAAGACAGAAGGATCATCTGCTAGGCTCATTACCGAAGATGCAGTTGCTCCCCTTGACCCAGAAGATCCCAAATTGTGCCGAAGTCTCCCATCCTCAACTCAGGAGAAGATGCCGCCACCTGTTGATTCACAGACTCTGCATGATTCTATTGAAGATTCAAATGAAGCAGAGGAAGTTCTCTCACAGGGTAAGTTCATTGATCCAATCGCACATTACATGGAACTTTGGCTTAACAAAATTTTGCTAACTTGTTCTCTCAGTGGAGACCGTAAGCTTCAGCGCCAAATGATGGAGGCCACACTTTTGGTTGTAAAAGCATTTGCCCGGATGATGCTTTTGCGTTCAGAAATGATCGGTCAGCAAGATTATCACGATTTACAGTTACTTAAATGGCTGCATTGGTTATTTGATTTTACCTAACGGCAAAACAATTGCTGGTTAGGATAGGTAGGTAGGAGAAATAAAGCGGCCGAAGGAAATTTTACAGAGGACAGCAAAAAAGTAAAAATCAAGGCGTTCTGGCCTGCTATTCTTGACTTCCCGCAAGGAGAAGCCATCCCCGAGTGGAGCCACTGTTAGCTCCTCCTGCAGAAGGTATTCATTTTTCATGATTGGCATTTCACAGGGCAAATATGTTGTACATTGCTTATTGCAATGCTCCATATTTTCTCAAACAATCTCCACATGAAGAAGGCTACTTCAAGATTCATTCAATTGCCTTCAAATTTTGTAAAGTTTTCTTGGTATCGCTACTGTTAGTTAAAGGGAGGTCCAAACAATTTAATCTTGGTCTCCCTAGGTTTAAATTTCATGTTTTAGAATATAGAGATTGTAAGTCTGTCCAAACAGTTTAATCTTGGCAGACTCTTAGATAGGTAGAGAAACAGAAGAGTCCAATAGTTTAATCTGGGCTTTGGAAGAAATAAGGGTAGTATGTAGATAGGAAAGTATCAAAAGAAAAATGTATGATGGGTTTGCAAGTCTAAGTGCACCCCCAAGCTAAAGAAGAAAAAATGCTAGGAAAGTAGGCTGGGTAGGTAGTTCTGAGGCTGTTGAATTGCTGACAAGTTTCAAGTTTGCAGGCATCATATCATGCAGAACATAATCAACAAAGATTTGTAAGCAGAAGGCTCAAATGAGGTATAACTAACTCCCCTTCTCTGCTTTCCCCCCCAATCACTAACTAATATCCCCAAAAGAGGTCAAGATCTGCTTGACACCTCTTAAGTTCATCATCTTCATCGCTCCGGTTGAGTAAAGATCTGCTTTACTCAAAGTTGTTCCGTATCTTCTCCCGAAGTATGGTCCTACCCCCTGTAACAGCCTAAGTTCCCCCTGAACTTAGCGCTTTCTTACCATCTCCACATTGACCACTAACATTATTATATAGCTCCCTATGTTTCCTGTTCCCGTATTAATATTAAGTAAATTCCCCTATGTAATATCCCTTCCCCTGGTTGAAAAATAACCATAGCAAGTCCCGGGAATTGTTTAGTTTATTAGAAACTAAGCAAGAGCCCCAACCTCCGAAACCACCTTCCACATACTATGGACTCCTTCCTAAGTATAAAACTCCCCCGAAGCAGTCGGACCCCTTCCGAAACTTCAAAAGCCCTTCACACCCACTTACTTACCTTTTCCCTTCAAAGCCGTTTTCGCATCGCAAAATTCGCCATATCACTTTCATGCAAACAATGCCCATCCATCCCCCGTCGATGCGACATCGCGAAATCGGCGATCGGCGATCACAACTGCCGAGTGTCCAATTTGTTCATCCCTCCCTCTCCGTCGATGCGATATCGCGATATCACATATCAGCAGTCGCAAGCACCATTTCCCAACCCAATGATCCCCCTATTCCCCGCCGACGCGATATCGCGATATCGCATCGAAACCTCTTCACCAACATTTCATCCAGTACCTCACCACGTCGCGCTGTACCAGGGACCCACTGATGATGTCATCCGCCGTACAGCTGACGCAGTGCTTACGTCAGCAGCCAGAAAAGCCGAAAAAGCTTCACGCAAGGAGAAAAGTCGCACTTCAGAGCTCCAGATCAAGAAACAAAGGCAGTTTTCAATGCTCGATTCGCACATCGCTACGGGAAATAGGCCATTTCGAGGAATCTTCAGGGAATCTTCTGATTGCCGAGCCCACTACGCGCCGAAAAAGCCAGAAAATCGCCCAATCGTGCCAAAGGATCCAGTTTGAAAACAACAGCAGATCATTCACAGAGTTTAAAGTGTATCAGATCAAATCAATAGGCTCCAAGCGTGCCAAAGAGTATCAGTCGACGGTGGAAATCATCAATGTAGCAGCAAAGTGTATCAGAGAATATCTTGAGCAGCGGCCCAAAGCAAGAGAAAATTGAATATCTTCCAGCAGGTTCATAGAAGGAGAGCGAAGCCAGTTGAAGCTCTCAAATCATAATAATTGCACATTCAATTCGCACTAAAGCCGAACTGCAGCCCCAAAGCACATTCACTTCAGCAGCACCGCATCTGGTCCCCAAGGGCCACCTCGTCACCTGTTCCGATTCAGTTGCCCCCAACGCAGCCAAAAAGATTTACTTGCATTTATTTCCAGCAGCATTTATATTTTCGAAGAGTTCTAAAGCGACCTTTCAAGGTCACTTGTAATGATGTCTTTCTGATATTTTGTTTATAAATACCACCCGAAGCGATATTGTAAAGGGTTGGTTGGTTGGTAGTAGTAGTTGTTGGTCAGTTTCCTTTCCAGCAATTTCTCTGAGTAAAGACTCGCTCTGTAACTGTTATATTTTTCATAATCAAAGATTGCTGAAAGCATGGATTGCGAAACAACTTGCTGTTTTCTCTTGGCCAAAGAATGATCTCGGAATTCCTGTGTCTCTGCATGATCCAATAAGTGTTCTTCTTCCCTGTTTATTTTATGTTTTTACCATCTTTCCGCCTTTCTAAGTTGCAGGAAAAAAGAATAGCTTAAGAT
>APFE031387954.1:1160-32095 GCA_000404065.3 Pinus taeda | reverse complement strand
TCATAGACTCTAACATTGGATTGAAGACCCACCATGTTCCAAAGATCGATATGAGGAAGTTTGATGGCAAGGATCCTGTAACATGGATACTACAGATGGAGCAATTTTTCGATCTCTATAATGTGCAAAACACACAAAAGGTACGCATTGCAACTTTATATTTGGAACCAAATCTGTTTGTATGGTATCGATGGATTTTCTCTCATAAAAAAATTGTCACTTGGAATATTTTTATGGATGAAATGATAACACATTATGAGGATACAAAAAGCAACACTTTTTTTAGCTAATTGATAAATCTCAACAAAAGGGTTCAATAATGGAGCACATTGAGTACTTCCAAAATTTAATATAAAGGTAAAAGATATTCCATAGGAGCATAGGATTGATGTGTTCATAGGGACTTTAAAGGATAACATCCAACATGAGGTTCTCCTTTGGGAACCTGATTCATTGGAGAAGGCACTCAGGTTGGCAAGAAAAATGGAAAGAAAAATTATGGCAACAAGGAGGCCTACCACTCACAATCATAAATATGGAGTGTTGTTGCCCCTAGCCATCCACAACCTACAAGGTTGACACCACAACAATTGGAAGGAAAAAGAGCAAAAGGGCTTTGTTACAGTTTTGATAGAAAATACACTAAAGGTCATAAGTGTGCTGAAAAGAAATTATTTTACATAGATTGTGAAGGGGAGGAAGAAAATGAATAACGAATTTCAACAGAAGAGGATATCACCTGGAACAAACCCTAGAGAAAGAATAAATGAATCCGACCATATCTTGTAATTCATTGGCTAGAATTACCACTCCTCAAACTATCAAGATATAAGGGCATATCAAAAAGAAAAAGGTAATAGTGTTGATAGATTCGGGTAGTACCCATAATTTTATTCATTGTAAGATAGCCAAGGAATTGAATTTCTTCCTATATCCATCACCAGAGTGTCAAGTGATGGTTGCAAGTGGAGGAACCATAAATTGCTCAGGAAAGTGCCATAATATCAAGCTATCCATGGGAGAATATGTATTGAATATCCCAATTCTTTCCATTCCATTGGGTGGTGCTGATGTTGTACTAGGATTCCAATGGATACAATCCTTGGGTACAATAGATTTTAATTTTCAAGAACTTCTCATGAAATTTTCTTCAGAAGGAAAGGAAGTTGAATTAAGGGGTATCAAAGGGAAATTAGGAAAGATGATCGGATCTAACGGAATGACAAAGATTATAAAGAAAGAACAACGAGGTACAATTGCATAATTATGTTCACTAGAGGTTCCAACATTGAAATCATCTATTTCTCCAGATTTCCAAAAAGTATTGGATAATCATGTAGGTTTGAACCCAGTAGAGAAATTACTTGCATACGAATTCTAAAACACAGAAAATAAACAATGTGAGAGCATAACACATAAAACACATATACACAAAGATTTTCCCCTGGATCCCAAAACCGAGACTACTAGCTTGATTTTTCATTATATTACTTTCAATGTTACAATACATATTTATACATGCTGAAGCATCCAATACCATGGACCGTAAACCATAGGTAGGTCCACCCAACCAAATATAGGGCCCAAATTTTTTTTTTTCTTGGGGCATTGCCCTAGACCCCGTAGTGGGGGCTACCTACCCCCCTCAAACCCCCCAGACAGGGGGTGCTACCACCTCCCTTGTGACCCCCCCACTATGCAATTAGCACAACGAAGGGGGGGCTCTAACCCCACCCTCTAACCCCCCGGTTAACTACGTAGGTTAGTCGTGGAAAGAATATAACACAACCCAACATTCTCCCATTTGTTGTTTTCTTTCCACATGGGGCCCGAGGAGAGCTTAGTCATTTTTCTAGCCCTAAAATGCCCATTGTTTCTCTACACCAGGAGAACTTCTCAGGGCTCACATATTTTGTCAATGTATCTGCAGTATTCTTCAAAGTGTCCACCTTTACCAGCAACACCTTTTTGTCTTCTATCATATCCCTCACAAAGTGATACTGAAGATCAATGCGCTTTGTCTTTGAATGATAAGCAACGTTCTTTGCCAAGAAAATTGCACTTTGGCTGTCACAGTCTATCCTTATAGCTCCCTGTACTAACCTCATACTTGAACATGATCTCTGCAACCAAACTGATTCCTTGTTTGCATGAGTGGCTGCCATGTATTCTTCCTCTGTAGTTGATAGTGCCACTATAGATTGTTTCTTACTCATCCAACTCATTGCACCTCCAAATAGGTTAAACACATACCCACTTGTAGATCTTCTCTGATCGAAAACTCCAACCCATTTTGCATCAACAAAGCCACGGACATCCAAGACTCTGTCAAATCCTGGTCTTCCTTGGTAGCACAAACCATGATTACTAGTGCCATGCAAATACCTGAAAACCCGCTTCACTACTATCCAATGCTCCTTCCCTGGTTTTGACATAAACCTGCTCAATACTCCCATTGCATGTGCAATCTCTGGTCTAGTACAGACCATTGCATATGTCAGGCTATCGACTGCACTTACATATGGAACATGGGACATATCCTCTTCCTCTTCTTGTGTCTTGGGACACTGTTCAATAGATAGCTTTACACCTACAGGAATAGGAACCTTCACTGGTTTACTATCCTACATATTAAACCTCTGCAATATTGTCTCAACATACTTCCTCTGGTTTAACCAAAGCTTCTTCCTTGCATGATCTCTTTTAATTTCCACGCCCAAAATAGAGTTTGCAGCACCAAGATCTTTCATGTCGAATTTGGAGGACAATTGGGTCTTCAAATCCTGGATAACTTCTTTCTCATTTCCAACCAGCAACATATCATCCACATACAAGACCAGATAAATAACACAGTCACCAATCAATTTAAAATACACACAGTGATCTGCTTTGCTTCTGGTGAAGCCAAGTCCCCATATAAATATATCAAATTTCTGATACCACATCCTTGGTGACTGTTTTAACCGATACAGAGACTTCTTTAACTTGCATACTAGTTCTTTCTTACCCTTCACCGCAAAGCCTTCAGGTTGCTTCATGTAGATTTCCTCTTCCAAATCCCCGTGAAGAAATGTTGTCTTCACATCCATCTGTTCTACCTCAAAATCAAAAGCAGCAGCAACAGATAAAAGTAATCTAATAGAAGTTACCTTGGCAACAGGAGAAAAAATATCACCAAAATCAATTCCCGGCACCTGGGAATAACCTTTTGCTACAACCGAGCTTTGTATTTCTCCACCTTCCCTTCTGCATTTGTCTTCTTCTTGAACACCCATTTGCTGCCAATGGGTTTCCTTCCAGCCGGCAACTCCACCAGATCCCAAGCCTCATTTTTGTGCAAAGATGCCATTTCATCAACCATGGCCTCTTTCCAGAGTTTTCCATCCTCTGAATCCACTGCTCCCTTCACAGTTCTGGGATCATCATCAGTAACAGACAAAGCAAAGTTTAAACAGAAAGCAGATGGACTATACCTTTCTGGCTGCCTTCTTTCTCGGGCTGATCTTCTCACAGCCGGAGTTTGTGGCTCTTCATCTTCTGATTCCTCCTCTGCTACAGAGTCTGATTCTTCCTCCTTTAGTTCAAACTCTATCTTCACAGGTTCCTTTGGTTGACTTCATGTTTAATAACATCTTTCACCTCTCTGAACACCACATCTCGACTATACACAACCTTCCTTGTTACTGGGTTCCAAAGCTTATAACCCTTTAAACCATCTTTATACCCAATAAGATGCACTTTTCAGATTTACTATCCAACTTGGTTCGTTTCTCCTTTGGAACATGTACATATGCATCACATCCAAATACCCTCAGATGTGAAAGAGAGGGTTTCTTACAAGTCCATAACTCTTGTGGAGTCTTATCCTCCAACACTAATGAAGGTGATCCATTGACTAGGTAACATGTTGTCTCCACCGCCTCTGCCGAGAATTCCTGTCCTAACCCGGCACCACTGAGCATGCTTCTTGCCGTTTCCATCAACGTATTGTTCATTCTTTCTACAACTCCATTTTGCTGAGGTGTATATGGAGTAGTCTTCTGCCATGCTATACCACACTTATAGAATTCTACAAATTCCTTACTACAAAACTCTCCACCGTTATTTGTCCTTAGCACCTTTATCTTCTTCTCTATCTAGTTTTCCACCAGAGCCTTAAATTCTTTAAACCTGTCAAAGACTTCAGAATTCTTCTTAAGGAAATATATCCATGTATTCTTTGAGAAGTCATCTATAAATGATACATAGTACATAGACTTACCCAGTGATGGAACCTTCACAGGTCCAAACACATCACTGTGCACAAGCTCTAAAATTTGTTTCGCCCTTTTACCACCAGAGGGGAAACTCACCCGATTCTGCTTCCCATATACACAATTTTCACATAAATCAAAATCCAGAGAGCTATTACTCATACTTTCTACCATACCTTTACCATGAAGTATTCGAAGTCCCTTCTCTCTAATATGTCCAAGCCTTTGATGCCACAACATGGTCTTCTCTCCAAAGACCACTAGATTTTCTGCTCCACTTTCAGGAACCACAAAACTTTTGCACCCATAAAAAAAAGTGCTACCTTGCAGCTTGTACAAAGTTCTAATACGAACTCCCTACATCAATACCAATGATCCTCGAACCATCTTCCAGGTATCCTTCTTGAACACTATTTTTACATCTGCATCATCCAGCTTGCTTACAAAAATCATATTTCTGGCTAATGCAGGAATATGCAAAACATCTGGAAGTGTTCTAACCCTTCCACCTTGCAACTTCAACTTTACTTTTCTGTGACCAACGATTCTAGCCTTCCTATCATCCCCTGAGAAGACATCACCACCATCATATTTTTCATACTCGTAGAACAACTCTCTATGGGGAGTGAAGTGAAAGGATGCACCTGAATCAATCAACCATGCCTCATGATCTACATGTGTACTTGAAGAAGCCAAGTACACATCCCCACCTTCATCTGAGGTGGTTTTCACCTCTGCAGAAGAAGCATCATTAGATCCCTTTCCTTTGTCAGGAGCTTTAGATTTACAGTCCCTTTTGTAGTGGCCTTCCTTTCCGCATTTCCAGCATACCACCTTTACAGGTTTTCCTAGAGATTTAGATCTCCCTCTAGATTTAGATCTCCCACTCGATGAATTATTTTTGTTTCTGTTCTGGGACTGTCTTTTTATAGACAATGCATCACCATTCTGGCTCTCCATATTTTTCCATCTCATCTCCTCCGTCAGCAAGGATGAGACTATTTCATCAAACTGCAAGGTAGTTGCACTGCTACCTATTACAATAACTAGACTATCCCATGAATCTGGTTGAGAACACAACAAACTGATGCACTTATCTTCATTTGAAATTTTAATATCAACAGATAATAACTGACTTAACACAATATTAAATGCGTTCAGATGCTCTGTCATGGAGTCTCCATCTTTCATCCTCAGGTTATATAGCTTTTTTCGAAGGAACATTTTATTCACCAGAGACTTAGATTCATACAAAGTCCCTAACTTGTCCCATAAAGCCTTCGCCGTAGTTTCCCCTGATACATTCAACAATACTAAATCTAAGACACATAATCGTATTGTGCTTTTTGCCTTCCAATCCAACTTCTTCCATTCTTCATCGGACACTCCCGTTGGTTTAGTACCTACATCTGCCACGATCCACTAATCTTTATCTACCAAAAAATCCTCCATATTGAGTTTCCATAACTCAAAACTCTCACCATTAAATTTATCGCTCTCTATCTTTCCATTGCTCGTCATCTTCTTTCACCACCAGAATCGATCCCGCAGATCTCCCACTGAACCGGGTCTACCATAGGCCCAAGCGAAGCCCCTCAGCAACAAAGGCGTCCCCTTGAAGCCAAAACTACTCTGATACCAAATGTAGGTTTTAACAAAGTACAGAAACTACCTGCATACGAATTATAAAACATAGAAAATAAATAATGTGAGAACATAAAACATAAAACACATATACACAGAGATTTTCCCCTAGATCCAAAAACCAGGACTACCAGCTTGATTTTTCATTATATTCCTTTCAATGTTACAATACATATTTATACATGCCAAAGCATCCAATACCATGGACCGAAAACCATCGTGTCCAAAACCATGGACCGAAAACCATTGGTAGGTCTGCTCAACCTAATATAGGGTCCAAAACAATTTTTCCCAGGGCGCTGCCCTAGACCCCGTAGAGGGGGGCTACCCACCCCCTTAAATCCCCCAGATAGGGGGGGGTTTCTGCCCCTCCTGTGACCCCTCCACTGCGTAATCGGCACAACAAATGGGGGGGATCTTACCCCCCGGTTAACTACGTAGGTTAGTCGTGGAAAGGATATAATACAACCCAACAAATCATTCCAAGGTATTTGAGACTCCCAAAGGCCTCCCACCTATTTGTGATCATGATCATGCTATTCATTTTGTTCTAGGAAGTGTTCCTCCAAACATCGGCCCTTACAGATAACCCTATGCCCAAAAGAGTGAAATTGAACATATGGTTGCAGAAATGTTAGAGGCTGGTATAATTCAACCTAGGCAAAGTTCTTTCTCTGCTCCAGTAGTATTGTTTCACAAGAAGGATGGGTCATGGTGCATGTGTCCAGATTATAAGGAGCTCAAAAAGCTTACTATTAAAGATAAATTTCCCATTCCCATCATTGATGAATTATTGGATGAATTGCATGGATCAATTTACTTCACCAAGTTGGATCTTCATTTAGGATATCATGAAATTAGAATGAAGACTGAAGACATTTCGAAAACAACATTTAGAACTCATGAGAGTCATTATGAATTTTTGGTCATGCCTTTTGGCCTTACCAATGCACCTTCTACGTTTCAAGGTTTGATGAATTCCATTTTCAGGCCCTTCCCTACAAAATTTGTGTTAGTATTTTTTGATGATATACTAATCTACAACAAGTCTTGGAAGGATCATGTTCAACATGTTGACAGGGTTCTCAAACTATTGGAGGAGAAACAATTATATGCAAAGATCTCCAAATGTTTCTTTGGAGTACAAGAGGTGGAATATCTAGGTCATATTGTATCTCATGAAGGTGTTAGGGTAGACCCTAGAAAAATTAAAACCATTAAGGAATAGAAAATCCCCACGTCCATAAAGCATCTGCAAGGATTTCTCGGGTTAACAGGGTATTATCACAAGTTTGTTTAGAATTATGGGATAATAGGAGCACCTCTAACAACATTATTGAAGAAAGATGCATTTTCATGGACTCTAGAAGCAAGGAAGGCCTTTGAACATCTTAAAGAGGAAATGTGCCAAGCACCGGTCTTAGCTACACCAGACTTCACAAAAACCTTTATTGTGGAATGTGATGCCTCAAGAAATGGAATTGGTGTTGTTTTAATGCAAGAAGAAAGACCCATTTCTTTCGAAAGTCATCCAATCAAAGGAAAGTATTTTACACAAAGATATTTATGAGAAGGAAATCTTGGAAATACTACATGCACTTAAGAAATGGCTACCCTACCCAATGGGAAGACACTTCAAGGTAAAAACAGATCATGATAGTCTTAAATACTTTTTAGAACAAAGATTATCTTGAGAAGAGCAACAAAAATGGGTCACAAATATGTTGAGTTATGACTTTGAAATCATCTACAAAAAGGGAATCAAAATGTTGTGGCAGATGCACTCTCAAGAAAGGATGAGGATGTGGAAGAATTTTTTTGTGCCATTTCTATTATCCAACCAGATTGGATATGTTAGTGTCAGTATTTGAAGCCTTCCACCAGCAATCAAACATGCTCTTACAAAGTGGTCTTAGCGTGTCAAAATGAAATTTTGTCATTTCAGTGAGTTTGCAAGTAAAATTTGGTCACTAGATATTAGGTCTAGGATTTGTTTTCACTCCTTTCAAAGTTTTCCAAGTGTCGGTCCATGTCACCATTTGGCTGAGTGTACCATCATTAAAAAAAAATTCATCATCATTTCATGTTCCAATGGGTCATTTTACACCTTTTTCGTGCTTTAGTTGTACTTGGGTAAGGCTCATTTCCCTCTCCTAAGGTTTTGAAGGTAATTTTTCTTGGATGGTCAAATCATCAACAAAACTTGTATCTTGATGCTCATACACCTTCCCCTATCCTTAATATACCTTCTTAAGCACTTCCCGTCATTGATATCCCTCAAATTCATCATTTTCCCACAAACTCTGGCTTATTGCTACAATTTGACAATTTTCTAGGCTAGGCCTGTGTTTTGCCCTTTTGGACCCCTTCCCCTCACTGAATATTTAAAATTCCATTTTCCCCTGCTTCCTAACATCCCTCCCTATTTTCCAAAATTTTCTCAAGAATTTAGAAGCCCCTTATCCCCTCCATTTCCCTTCATTTCTACAAATCCCCTGTTCCACATACTGGGATAGGTTTTATTCAAATGATGTTTTTGAGAAATAGAAGATGAATTTGACAAAAGTGAGAGAGGTGTTTGTCCATAATAGACCCAAAAATAAAAACCTCCTTAAATTTTTACACAGGTTTCATGGTTTAGGAGAAATGTCGAAAACATCATTCGCCTCAGGAGGGTTGCTGCACCTCTGGAGTGACCTTGGTAAAATCAAATTTTCTGCTTGATGGAATGACCAAATAACTTTCTTGATGCATCAAATGATACATAGACACAAATAGATTTCCAATGAGCTATCATGAGCTCAATTTGGAGTTTAGAAAGACCTTCACAAGTTGACTGCAACAACACTATGCATTTTGGCAGCCTCATTCTACACATTTTGACTAGTCTCGGGAGATTGGACCTTTGACAGGGCAAATGAACTCCAAATTAAAAAATTTAAGATGTTATGGAAAGTAGACTTGACAAGATTTCCAAAGAGCTATCCAAATCCCAAATTGGACATTGGGAAAGGCTTCAAAAGTGGTCTACAAAAAGGCACTGCGCATCTGAGTTGGCACAACGCACCTGGCAGTGTTTTCCTTTGTAAATTTTCACAAGCACTGTGCATCTAGGGAGGCGCTGCACATCTGCCCAGCCACGTTCTAAATCGACTAAAAAATTCCCAAACTCTCAAATTCACCTCAAAATCTTCAATTCTCTCTCTTTCAAGTAAGTATACTTGTCATAGCTTGTGAATTAAGGTTTTGTTTATCAAATTTTGGTGTTGTGCATTCTTTGTATCAAACCCTAGCTTCTAGGGTGAAACCCTAGTTTTCCTCATTTCACAAGTATTATAAAAACCCTATATACTTGCCATTTTTCCCTAAACTAAAAACCATTCCTATTTAAATATTCCCTAAATCCCATTCCCCTCATACATTCTCCCCATTCCCACTTACACTCTGCCCAAACCCTACAACTATTCACATCACTAAACCCTAACCACTCTCCTAAAATCCCATTCACACTCCCTAAACCCCGTTTACACATCATACTCTCACCTACTAATCCTTAAAAATATCTTCATACTCATCTTAATTTCATTCACCCTTCCCATCATTGACCACAAGTGTTCACAGCTACAAAAGAAATGGAAAGAGACAGTGAGTATGAGTTTGAAGAAGACATCCTTAGTGATAGTTCCAGGGAGAGAAACATACAGCAAAGGAAGCCTCATAAAGGAGGAAGGATTATCAGAGAGGATCCCACTAGTTTGAGGGAGTTTCAAGCTTGTCCACTTGCCATTTCTTGTTTTAAACATCAAGCATGTTTTGATTTTTGTGAGATGATAGAAAGAGTCAAATTTCATCATGAGTTGGCTAGGCTATTTGTGACACATTTGCACAATAATAAAGTAACCCTTGCCAGAATAACATTCACCATATCACCAGCTGTCATCTCAAAGGGTACAAGTATTCCAGGTGTGGGTGAAAAATGGAACAAAGGTCACAATACTGATAGGGAGAACTATGAGCCTTACATCAAGGCTAGATACAAAGACAAAATGAAGAGAGTATTCCCCTTCAAGTTTTTGGAAGACAGGTTTGCTCCTTTGATGAAAATCATTATCAAGTACTTCACTTGTGAAGGTAGGTTCCCCTCGTCGTATGCCTACCACATTAGACTGCTGATGCATTTCACTAGAGTAATAATGATGAATATCCCTTCATGTTCAGAAACATTGAGAAAATGACACATATTGTAAAGAGGAAGCCATACCCCCAGCAGTTGAATAACATTTTCCATTACTCTTTGATTAAAATCATTGCTCTACATTAGCTAAACCTTCTTAACATGCCATGGGATACTTTCATTTCTCATGAGATATTCAAAGGCCCATAAATCTTTTCATCAGTACATCATGAAGAAGGTGGACCTTCAGGACATGAAAAGGTCAAAGAGACTGAAACTGTTGGAGTGCCAGTGTTTGTGAAATATAAGAGGGGAACTAGGAAATTTTTTGCAGCTTCTAGGTGAGTATAATCTCCATAAGGTGTGGAAGGGCTCTCGCCTTCATCTTCAGGCCACAGGCAAATGCTATCTCCACAAGGTGCAGAAGGGTCTTTGCCTTCTTCTTCAACAAAACAGGGACAGGTTGAGTAGCAAAGAAAAGGCAAAAGTAAAGGCAAGAAAAAGGTGCAAGATAAGGATCTTAGTGATGAGCAAGAAATAGATTTTAACCTTGTTGATCATGAGGAGACACAACAACACTTCACTCATCAAGGATTTGATGTCATTGACTTGGAAACTCAGGATCCAAAGACTGTCAAAGACATGATCATAAAGGAACAAGAGGTTGAGATACAATCCTTGTCAGATAACTTAGAGAGAGCTACGTGGATCATCAAATATTTAGAGCTAGAAAACAAAAAACTTAGGGACAAGCAAGTCCTCATGGATTTGCAAATGATCAAGGAAAATAGGCAAAAGGCCAAGGAGGCAAATGCAAAGTTGACTTCAATTGAATAAGAGATGGAGAATGATAGGGAATCTTGGCTTGAGAGGGTTAACATACACCTTGAGGGGAGGATTGAGAAGGTCAACAGGGATAAGAAGATGCTTTCCCACATGGCCTACCACTACATGACCCGTAACAAAATCTGCAACATAAGGATGAGGAAGCTTAAGGCTAGGTTGAGGAAGGCCTTAAAGAGCAAAAATAGCAAGATAAGTTGAAAATCTTGGCTGAAGCCTCACTAGCCCATCAAAGCAGCTAATGGTGGTGTCCTATGCCATATCTGGGCAAGTTTTGGTGAATTTTTGTCTTTTTCAAATTTTGAAATTTAGAAAACAGAAAATTGGCTTAGATGCGTAGGCAATGCGCTTTTCCCTGGAGCACTTGTTGGAGGAAAGGATTATATATTTGGATTCAAAATGATGAGAGAATCAAACCTAGAAAATTTCAGCAATTTTGGAGAAAAACTAGGTAACCAAATGGTCAAAAAACTACCAAACAATGACCTCTCTGCCTCTTTTTGTACACACAGAAGCAACCTTTAGAGATTTCACGTTTGAGGGGCAAATGACCTCCAAATGAAAAAATTCAAGATGTTCCAGAAACTAGATAGGACGACCTTTCCAATGAACTGTCTTGTGCTAAATGTGGCTAAGGGTAAGGTCTCCAAAAATGGGTGTGAAGCGGTACAATGCATCTGGCCAGTGGCGCTCCACATTGAGCTAGTTTGCCAGAAAATCTAGTTTTCACCTATTTTCACTACAAGTTGACTTTTTCTCTCTTCATGGATGATTTTATGATTGTAATTAATGACTTGGTATGTACATGTAATAGTGAAATGATCTTAGAGGGTAGATTCATCAGTTTTAGGTGGTTCGAGGGTCAATGAATTAGTTTCCATGCTTATAGAGGCAAGTTGTTCGACTACCTATATTCCTGTTCCTTTTTTGGAAATGGTTGTAACAGCTCATTTTCTCTTGGATTCGATCCCTGATGGCTAGCATAGGTGGTTTGATGTCTATATCATGTATTTTTTATGTCATTAGCAAAGGTTGGACTCTCTTGAATGCTTTGAGCTACATTGTACACCCTTATCAGCAGTTTGGCAAGGAAATAAACTAGGATTTGCAGCTATTTTTATGGGTTACTTGTGTAAAGTATTTTTACATAGTTTCTTATTTTGTTATTAGTTTTTCTCATGTGTTATGTGTTCCACAATCTAATTTATTTCTTCTAGCTGAATGATATCAAGATAGATAGGTAGAATACATTGTTTATAGTGCTCTGCCTTGGGAAACCATTTAGTTTTTGATGTTTTCTATTGTTTGAGAAGGATACATGATCTTTGCATGCCATATTTAGCTTGTCACCAATATTATACCTCTCATATCACTCAATTCCAAGTGCCAAAACACCTACCTACCTCGCCCCATAGAACACCCTGCATCTTGACTTGATTTCCCAGACCCAAAGCTGCTTACTCCATTTGATCCAGCAATAAATGAACAAAATCAATCAAAAACCCTAGAGCTACTATACCTAGCCTAAAATCCATATTTTATCCAGTCATCCTGACTGAGATTCACAAGGAGAGATCCCTCTCCTGACCTAGTAGGGCTAGATACTAGGTTAAGCATGGTTTGTGGTTACCCTAGAATTGCCTCCCTTCAGGCTAAGGTCAATCTAGGCTCTAACATAGTGGCGACCATACTGGTGAACATAGTTTTATGTTCCTCAGTAAATTTATCAAGTTTAGATCTGATCGTTGATGATGGACAATGATCAAACACCGGAAGGCTGAAATCATTCACCTGACGACTCTAAATCAGTTTCGAGATTAGATCCAAGGACTCCACTGGAGGATGAACCTGACCAGTAGAAACATGAAAGGACGATATGGAAAGATCAGGTATTCAAGTTGGAATTTCATCCAAGACATTATGCTCTTTGTTATAAATTATTTCTTCTCTTTTCTTGAGAATGTCAAGAAGGCTTTACAAAGTATATTGTATTCGAGAAAAGATCCTAGACCTGCATTTGATTCTTTCCCTTTGAAGATTGCGAATAAGAAATGTTCACATGCCTTTGATCTTGATAAAGACCCTTCTTCTGATTCTTATGATGACTGCCTTCAAACTGATGAGCCTCAAGAGACCAAGGCTGATTCTACACCTTCTATACATATTCCTATACCTTGTAAAATTCCAGATAGATACAAGCCTCTGATTTTGCCTCTCTTATCCCATGCTTTCCCTAAAATTCATTACCCGTATCTACCAAGATTTGATGGTGAATGTGACAACATCACTACTAAGAGACATGTACTGAGTTTTGAGCCTTTTCTTGACCTTTTTGAAGTTGATGAAGAGGATGTCAATATTAGGCTTTTTTCTCTTTCTTTGCAAGGCAAAGTCAAGAGTTGGTTCAAAACCCTGCCTGATGCAAGTATCTTAGATTTCCAGTAGTTTGTCAAAATTTTCCTTGACAAGTGGGTGGTCAGACAAAACCCTTTCTTGATTCTAGAAGAGTATAACCAGTTGGAAAGACTGTCATGAGAGACAATACAACAGTTTTGTACCAGATTTAACCAAGTTTATCATTCGATGCCTGTTAATATAAGACCTCCTCTTGGATCTGCTCTCTTGCACTACCTGGATGCCTTTGATATGGAAATGGAGTTTCAACTGAGGGAAGGGAACCTTGCAACACTTGAAGAGATGTAAAATAGTGCAGTAGATGTAGAGGCTAATTTGTTGATAAGGAGGGCAAAATTGAAGGAAGAAGAGAGGAAGAACATAGATCCATAGGAATCGCCATCTTTAGAGGTAAAGCTTGACATTTTGGTAAGTGCAGTGGAAGATATGATGCAAAAAATAACCACAAGGAAAGAGTATGATTTTCAAGACCATGGCTCGCTGATTGAAGAAGAAAAAGTGGTTGATCCAAAATATTTTCTTTCTTATCCCAGTTGTCATAGATCTGATGATGATTGTTTTATAGATCATCTTGGAGAAGAGAGTTCTGCTGATATGACATGTATGCTTGATGATGTGTTTTATACTAATGATTTCCCTAAGTTTTATCAGTATGATGATGATTATGTTCTCCAAACAGAAGCTAATATTGGAGACGAATCAACAGCTGGTTTGTGGAAGGAGGAAGTTCACTTTTAGTAGCTCGAATACAGTGATAAGTCGTTACATATCAGCTATGGAAGTGAGAAGGAAAGTGCAGAAAATTTTGAAGTAAGTGAAGGATCTTAGCCTTTCTGTTTTACTTCGTTTCAGTTCATTAGAGACAATTTTTGTGCAATCAGAAATCAACCATCAATAAGTTTTGATCTTGACCATATAGAGGGCAATGAAATCCTTGTTCAAAACTTCTCATATCTAGATTTGCAGCCCCCAAATGCCATTGAATGTCAGGTTGCAGATGAAGACTTGGAAGCTAGAACATATGATCAAATGATGCAAGATGATTCTATACCATTCTATTTTGAATCATTTCAGTTTTTGAAGGGAAATTTGCATAGTATATCTTCAAAGGAGCAGCCTATATAAAATTATGCAATCTCATTAGAACCAATAGAAAATGGGTTGCAACAATCTTTTCAAGTTTTTCACGATCCAATAGCTGATGTGTTGGATGACGTCTGCAGTATTTTCAAGTTTTTCACGATCCAATAGCTGATGTGTTAGATGATTTCTACAGTCAAAGTCCTTCTAAATTAGCTACCTATGAGCTTGAAACAAGTATTGATATAAATTTGATCCGACAGCCGGTTTCTTTGTCAGTTTCAGCAAGATTCTCGTCACAACGCTTAGATGAAACTTTGCATTCATGGTATGAGGAGAAGAAAAGTAATCCATTGGATGAGCTAAGTCCCAATGCACATGAATTTCAAGATCCTTATGTAGTATTTTTGGAATCAGATAGAGCATCCATATTATTCAATTTGGGAAAATTTGGATTTGTTTACAAGTTTTCATGGGAGTTGCATTGTATTAGTTTTCTCTTCTTTCTCATAAACAAGCACTTGCGGAGAATTCAAATAGCAGCTAGAATGCTTACTTGGTTACATTGGTTGTTTCATTTCACCTAATCAGGTGCTGAATGGAATAGTTAGAGTAGGTTTTATTGAATAAGCTCCATTTTGAGCATCTTATCTAGTTTTTCAGTGGTTTTTTAGTATCGAGTTAGTCTTTAGTTGAGTAAAAGTTAGTTTGTGTCGTCAAGTCGTCAATTTTCAGTCATGCATTTCAGTTTGAGTTTTTTTTATTCCATGCCCAATGGATAAGGCTACTAGGTCTACAGTGTTCTTGGCACCTCCAAGGAGCTACCATCCCCAATGGAGCCAATGTTAGTGTCAGTATTTGAAGCCTTCCACTAGTGATCAAACATGCTCTTACAAAGTGGTCTTAGGGTGTCAAAGTCAAATTTTGTCATTTCAGTGAGTCTTCAAGTAAAATTTGGTCACTAGGTATTAGGTCTAGGATTTGTTTTCACTCCTTTAAAAGTTTTCCAAGTTTCATTCCATGTCACCATTCAGCTGAGTGTACCATCCTTCAAAAAGTTGTCATCATCATCTCAGGTTCCAATGGGTCATTTTACACCTTGTTCGTGCTTCAGTTGTACTTGGGTAAGGCTCATTTCCCTCTCTTAGGGTTTTGAAGGTAATTTTTATTGGATGGTAAAACCATCAACAAAACTTGTATCCTGATGCTCATACACCTTCCCCTATCCTTAATATACCTTCTTAAGTACTTCCCATCATTGATATCCCTCAAATTCATCATTTTCCCACAAACCCTAGCTTATTGCTACAATTTGACAATTTTCTAGGCTAGGCTTGTGTTTTGCCCTTTTGGACTCCTTCTCCTCACTCAATATTTGAAATTCCACTTTCCCCTACTTCTTAACATCCATCCCTATTTTCCAAAATTTTCTCAAGAATTTAGAAGCCCCTTATCCCCTCCATTTCCCTTCATTTCTACAAATCCCTTGTTCGACATATCGGGATAGGTTTTGTTCAAATAATGTTTTTGAGACATAGAAGATGAATTTGACAAAAGTGAGAGATATTTTTTTCCATCATAGACCCAAGAAGAAAAACCTCCTTCAATGTTTACACAGGTTTCATGGTTTCGGAGAAATGTCGAAAACATCATTTTCCTCAAGAGGGTTGCTGCACCTTTGGATGACCTTGGTAAAATAATTTTTTCTCCTATATGGAATGACAAAATAACTTTCTTGATGAGTCAAATGATAATTAGACACAAATTTCTTTCCAATGAGCTATCATGAGCTCAATTTGGAGTTGAGGAAGACCTTCAAAAGTTGACTGCAACAACACTATGCATTTTGGCAGCCTCATTCTACACATTTTGACCAGTCTTGGGAGATTGGACTTTTGATAGGGAAAATGAACTCCAAAATGAAAAATTCAAGATTTTCTAGAAATTAGACTTGACAAGATTTCCAACTAGCTATCCCACACCCAATTTGGGCACCAGGAAGGCCTTCAAAAGTGGTCTACAAAACGGAACTGTGCATCTGAGTTGGCACTGCGCACCTGGTAGTGTTTTCCTTTGTAAATTTGCACAAGTGTTGTGCATCAAGGGAAGCGCTGCGCATCTACCCAACCAAGTTCTAAATCGACTAGAAATTTCCCAAACTCTCAAATTCACCTCAAAATATTCAAATTCTCTCTCTTTCAAGTAAGTATACTTGTCATAGCTTGTGAATCAAGGTTTTGTTTATCAAATTTTGGTGTTGTGCATTCTTAGTATCAAACCCTATCTTCTAGGGTGAAACCCTAGTTTTCCTCATTTCTCAAGTATTATACAAACCCTATCTACTTGCAATTGTTCCCTAAACTAAACCCCATTCCTATTTACATATTCCCTAAATCCCATTCCCCTCATACATTCTCCCCATTCCCACTTACGCTCTCCCCAAACTCTACAACTATTCACATCACTAACCCCTACCCACTCTCCTAAAATCCTATTCACAATCCCTAAACCCCATTTACAAATCATATTCTCACCTACTCATCCACAAAAATCTCTTCATATCATCGTTATTTCATTCACCCTTCCCATCATTGACCACAAGTGTTCACCACTACAAAAGCAATGGAAAGAGACAGTGAGTATGAGTTTGAAGAAGACACCCTTAGTGACATTTCCAGGGAGAGAAACATACAACAAAGGAAGCCTCATGAAGGAGGAACGATTATCAAAGAGGAGACCACTAGTTTGAGGGAGTTACAAGCCTATCCACTTGCCATTTCTTGCTTTAAACATCAGGCATGTTTTGATTTTTGTGAGATGATAGAAAGAGTCAAATTTCATCATGAGTTGGCTAGGCTATTTGTGACACATTTTCACAATAATGAAGTAACCCTTGTCAGAAAAACATTCACCATATCACTAGCTATCATCTCAGAGGCTACAAGTATTCCAGATGTGGGTGAAAAATGGAACAAAGGTCAGGATATTGATAGGGAGTACTATGAGCCTTACATCAAGGCTAGATACAAAGACAAAATGAAGAGAGTATTCCCCTTGAAGTTTTTGGAAGACAGGTTTGCTCCATTGATGAAAATCATTATCAAGTACTTCACTTGTGAAGGTAGGTTCTCCCCGTTGTATGCATACCACATTAGACTGTTGATGCATTTCACTAGAGTAATAATGGTGAATATCCTTTACTTCATGTTCAAAAACATTGAGAAAATGACACATATTGTAAAGAGGAAGCCATACCCCCAACAGTTGAATATCATTTTCCATTACTCTTTGATTAAAATCATTGTTCTACATCAGCTGAACCTTCTTAACATGCCATGGGAGACTTTCATTTCTCATGAGATGTTCAAAGGCCCACAAATCTTTTCATCAGTACATCATGAAGAAGGTGGACCTTCAGGACATGGAAAGGTCAAAGAGACTGAAACTGTTGGAGTTCCAGTGTTTGTGACATATAAGAGGGGCACTAGGAAACTTTTTGCAGCTGCTAGGTGAGTATTATCTCCACAAGGTGTGGAAGGGCTCTCACCTTCATCTTCAGGCCACAGGAAAATGCTATCTCCACAAGGTGTGGAAGGGGCTTTGCCTTCTTCTTCAACAAAACAGGTATAGGTTGAGCAGCAAAGCAAAGGAAAAAGTAAGGGCAAGAAAAATGTGCAAGAGAAGGATCTTAGTGATGAGCAAGAAATAGATTTTAACCTTGTTGATCATGAGGAGACACAACAACACTTCACTCATCAAGGAGTTGATGTCATTGACTTGGAAACTCGGGATCCAAAGACTGTCAAAGACATTATCATAAAGGAAAAAGAGGTTGAGATACAATCCTTGTCAGATAACTTATAGAGAGCTAAGCAGATCATCAAATATTTAGAGCCAAAAAATAAACAACTGAGTGACAAGTAAGTGCTGATGGAGCTGCAAATGATCAAGGAAAACAGGAAAAAGGCCAAGGAGGAAAATGTCAAGTTGACTTCAATTAAACAAGAGATTGAGAATGATAGGGAAACTTGGCTTGAGAGGGTCAAAATAGACCTTGAGGGGCTGATTGAGAAGACGAACAGGGATATGAAGATGCTTCAGCACATGGCCTACCACTACATAACCCGCAACAAAATTTGCAACATAAGGATGACGAAACTTAAGGCTAGGTTGAGGAAGGCCTTAAAGAGAAAAAAGGAGCAATATAAGTTGAAAATCCTGGCTAAAGCCTCACTAGCCCATCAAAGAAGCTAATGGTGGTGTCCTATGCCAAATTTGGGCAAGTTTTGGTGAATTTTCGTCTTTTTCAAATTTTGAAATTTAGAAAATAGAAAATTGGCCTAGATGTGTAGCGCCACTGGCGCTGAGCTTTTCCCTGGAGCACTTGTTGGAGGAAAGGATTATATATTTGGATTCAACATGATGAGAGCATGAAACCCAAAACATTTCAGCAATTTTGGAGCAAAACTAGGTCACCAAAAGGTCAAAAAACTACCAAAAAATGACCTCTCTACCTCTTTTTGGACACACAAAAGCAGCCTTAGGATATTTCACTTTTGAGGGGGAAAATGACCTCCAAATACAAAAATTCAAGATGTTCCAAAACCTAGACAGGAAGATCTTTCCAATGAGCTATCTTGGGATAAATGTGACTAAGGGGAAGGTCTCCAAATATGGGTGTGAAGTGGTGCTACGCATCTGGCCAGTGGCGTTGCGCATTGAGCCAGTATGCCAAAAAATCTAGTTTTCGCCTATTTTCACTACAAGTTGACTTTTTCTCTCTTCATGGATGATTGTATGATTGTAATTAATTCCTTGGTATGTAAATGTAATAGTGAAATTATCTTAGAGGGTAGATTCATCAGTTTGAGGTGGTTTGGGGGTCAATGAATCAGTTTCCATGCTTATAGAGGCAAGTTGTTCCACTGCCTATATTCCTGTTCCCTATTTGGAAATGGTTGTAACAGCTCCTTTTCTCTTGGATTCGACCCCTGATGGCTAGCATAGGTGTTTTGATGTCTATGTTATGTATTTTTATGTCATTAGCAAAGGTTGTAGTCTCTTGGATGCTCTGAGCTACATTGTACACTCTTATCAACAGTTTGGCAAGGAAATAAACCAGGATTTGCAGCTATTTTTATGGGATACTTGTGGTAAAGTGTTTTTGCATAGTTTCTTCTTCTGTTATTAGTTTTTCTCATGTGTTATGTGTTCCACAATCTAATTTATTTCTTCTAGCTGAATGATACCATGATAGATAGGTAGAATACATTGTTTACCGTGCTTTGCCTTACGAAACCATTCAATTTTTCATGTTTTCTATTGTTTGAGAAGGATACATTATCTTTTCATGCCCTCCTCAACTCGTCACCAGTCTTAGACCTGTCATCTCACTCAATTCCAAGTGTCGAAACATCTACCTACCTCGCCCCATAGAACACCCTGCATCCTGACTTGATTTCCCAGACCCAAAGCTGCTTGCTCCATTTGATCCAGCAACAAAAGCAACAAAATCAATCAAAAACCCTAGAGCTACTATACCTAGCCTAAAATCCATATTTGATCCAGTAATCTTGACTGAGATTCACAAGGAGAGTGCCCTCTCCCGACCTGGTAGGGATAGCTACCAGGTTAAGCGTGGTTTGTGGTTACCCTAGAATTGCCTCCCTTCAGCTTGAGGTCAATCTAGGCTCTAACAGGATAAACGAAGCAAGGGATGAATGGAAGAATGACGAAGAAGTGTGGGCACTCATTCAAATTTATTTGGAAAAATGATTCATTATGGTACAAATATTGGTTATACCTATGTAAGAATTCCCAAATCAAACAAAATATTCTTAGGGAATTGCACACCTCTCCCTTAGGAGGGAAATCAGGATTTCTGAAAACTTACCACAGGGTTAAGAAGGAATTTTTTTGGGATGGCCTTAAATTGGATATTCAAAAGTTTGTGGTGGAATTTTTGGTTTGCCAACAAAATAAACTTGAAACAATTAAGACCCCGGGTCTATTACAACCTTTATCCATTCCAAGGCAACAATGGGAGGAGGTTTCAATGGATCTTATCATAGGTTTACCCAAGTCCGAAGGAAAGAGTGTTATCATGGTGGTAGTTGACAAACTTATCAAGTACACATATTTTTGTGCATTATCACATCCATTTAAAGCGAGCACAATTTCTACTGCATTTATGGAAACAATTCAAAAGCTACATGGAAACCCAATGATTATTGTAAGTGACAAAGATCCCATTTTCACTGGAAATTTTTGGACAAAATTATTTTCTTGTCTTGGTACTTAGTTAGCTCATATCTCACCTTATCATCCTAAATCTGATGGGAAAACCGAGATAGTAAATTTTTTTTTGGAAGGATATATTCGTTGCTTTGTATCTGATAAGTAGACACAATGGGTAAAATGGTTACCTTTGGCTGAATGGTGGTATAACACTTCCTTCCATACTGCAACAAAAATGACCCCATTTATGGCACTTTATGGATATTATCCACCATACATCACATCATATTTAAGAGAAAATTCTAAGGTTCAAGGAGTGGAAGATCACATTGAGCATCAACAACAAGTTCTACAACTCTTAAAGGATAACCTCATCTTGGCGGAGAATATAATGAAACAGCAGGCATATCAACATCGTAACGAAAGAAGTTTTGATGCAGGTGATTGGGTATTCCTACGGCTACAACCATATGAACAAATATCCCTCAAGCAAGCTAAGAAGGATAATAAATTATCACCAAAGTATTATGGTTCATACCAGGTGTTGCAAAAGATAGGTATTATGACATACAAATTGGAGCTTCCTGCAGCTTCCCGAATGCACCCAGATTTCCATGTTTCATGCTTAAAGAAGGTTATAGGTGACAAGCTCCTAGTTCAAAAAATATTTCCAGAACTTGATGAGGAAGGAAAAATCATATTGGAACCTAAAGCAGTCAAAGAAACAAGAACTTGACAGCTACGAAATCGATCAATTTCAGAGTATTTCATCAAGTGGAAGAACTTACCCCTTGAGGATTCCACATGGGAGGATGAAAATTTTATACAGAAGCATCCATAACTACTCAAGTGTTGAGGACAACACCTGTTTGACAGAGAGGGGCATGTTGGATCCCTATAATACTAGTGATTCCCCCATTACTATTGTCATTGTATCCCTTATTGTTAATGTTGTGCCCCTATTGTCCCCATATTGTTATTATTGTGCCCCATAGAAGCCCACTATTGCTATTTTTGTGCCCTTATATTATTATTGTTAGGTCGACTTTGGTTATATTGTGAACCCATAGACTCCTATATATGGAAAGGAGGTTTTGTCATTTATATCATTAAAGAATTGTTCATTTGTGTAATGTAAAGAAGGTTGCCCCCTCAAAGAGGTTGATTTATAAGTCGTTGATCTATCTTTTCTATCTTTTTGTGAGCTGGTTTCATAACATAGTGTAAAAAGAGATTTATTTTATGTAAAAAGTGTCTTGGAGTCCACCAACTAATCAGGTTGAAAAAATATTCAATTGATCATGGTGTGCTGGTCTTTGGGTTTATGGTCTTGGAAGATTTTCAATGTAGAAATAAAAAATTGCTTGAAATAAAATGCAATGCAAAACTAAATCACACACCCAGTAGAGAAGTATTTGGTGGGCTAAAGTTGAACAATACTTTGATGAGTTTTTTTGATGTATATGACTCCAATCCTAGTTAATATTTCAAATTCGGATATGTGAATGAAAGTACCTGCGAAAAAAAGGAAGGAGGAGATGTTAGATAAGATAAATAATTAATAAAATAGAAGAAAAATCATACCAGTGCCTTAGGCCCAATTAATAGAGTAAAAGTTTCTCCTACTGCCCTGCATGAAAAATGACAATTTGTGGTTTTTCACTCAAATACAAAGACATTGGTCAAAGAAAGAGAAATACTACCTGATTTTTTTTCATGGAAAAGTTTCCTATATATTATAAACCTTTGTGTAACTCCCACTCAGCCAAGAAATACAACACAAATATCAAACAGATTTTGTTTTCTCACCTAAACCCTTACCATTTAGAGTTACTTGCTTCAAATAGTTATTCGACTTCAACATCCAAATTGATACTAGTTTTCCTACACATATTCATGAGACCAATGAGGCAAACATGGATTAAATTTGATCAAATATTAAATTTAATTGCATGAATAAATAATAATTAAAAGGAGTTAAGTGCATTAATAGTTGAATGATCTCCTCTTTATTTTGAGAATAAATTCTTGGAGTAGTTTAATCTTGTAGAAAATCTCCCTCCACACAATGAAGCAACCGCGAAGTCAACATTGACTTTGTTGTTGCTTTGTTGGATCGAGGGTTTTTTTCTCCAATATTATCCAAATCCTAATTTATTCTCTAATGAATAGGGCTAAACACATGAAGGTGGAAGATCTCATGGCCCCTCCACCCTTCACATCACTGTCAATTCACCAGTACCTAATCTATATACTATATAGGAAATAGTTGAAAGAAAGACA
The DNA here is from genome assembly GCA_000404065.3 of Pinus taeda. NCBI lineage: Eukaryota > Viridiplantae > Streptophyta > Pinopsida > Pinales > Pinaceae > Pinus > Pinus taeda. The sequence continues at coordinate 9,166 of APFE031387954.1, read as the reverse complement.
TTAATATACATAAAAAAACAAATAGAAATCAATCATTCATTCATCTGTAAATGCACAAAATACTTCATCTTAATAAATTTTATCATAAAAAATATGTTTACATAATATGAAACAAGGTCATGTACATAAAGAAACATATAACAATTATTCATTAACATGTAACATTCACTCATTCACTCATTAATCATAGACACAAAATACTTCAACTCAATTTTTTTTATCATAAAAAATATGTTTTCATAATATGATGCATGATGTTTCTATTGATATAACTAGTACAATCATTTATTTTTATTTTCATTATTTTTTATGACCTAGTCATATACACATGACATTGTCGAGGTTGCCACAAGAGGGGTGGATCATCAGTTGTAACAATAAAGAAATGTTAATTTGATATTTTCTTTATTATTCTAACAAAAATAACATTAGAGTTTTCTTTACCTTGTGCACAAGTCGACATTGTTGGAATGACTACCCTATGCTCCTCTTTTGGTACAAGATCCTCATGTATGAAACTGTCTACCATTGAAAGATGGCTTGTGGTGTGATCTCTGCCAAAACATCCCATATGAGAAAGAAAATTGTTTTTCGATTAGACAATGTAAAATTAAAAAAAAAAAAACATTCATAATTGAACTTATGACATAAAAAATCACTTTAGAATATGGTTATTACCTGATATCTTTGAAGATGTTGGATGAAAATGTTGATCCTATCTTTAATCTTAGGACTTTTATTTCTAATGCAAATCAAACGGGAAAGTTATTTGTTCATTCTAACCACAAGCTTATTGATTGTTACGATTGGGTCGGGAGACATGTACAACTCATCATCATCAAACCAATCAGGATCACTAAGAACTTCCTCAGGAGCATCCGTGGACTACTCTCCTTCCCCTTATCACCCTGTTTTATCAAATAAGTGTAATTTGTAATTTTATTCCACCATCCTCAGTTATACAAATTAAAATATTTGAATTTAATGAAACATGCTAGATCAACAAAAAATTCCAATTTAATGAGTTAGTTCAATTGGAATGGGCATCATTTAGCTGAGAAACATCATGAGGTGACTAGGCAATGGGCCATAATATTTTTTTAATTTAATTGAATTGGATTAGTTGTATGTTAGGAGGCATAGTTAGTAGTACTAAGCGAGTCAATGGTATATTTCAATGAGAAACATGTCTTTCATGGATAATGATATTTTCAAATGGATAGTTGAGTTAATTATCACATGAGTTGAAACCATTATGTAATTGAAAGGGGAACATGAAGATGAAAAATTTAGTCATTGAAACTTAGAGGATTAAACCCTTAACTATTCATTTAGAAGGTTGATTGGAGAAGATTAGGGAGAAGAGAAGAAGGGTATTATTCAAGGAAAGGAAGGCATCGATTCTTTTATTAACAAGAACATTAGAAATATTGTAACACAATATTGTGGATGAAAAATCCTAAAGGTCATGTATGTTTCATTATAATAATTCATTAATCCACAAACTCAGGATTGGAGTTACTCAAATCCTTCACTAGGGAAATGTTTATAAGTATGTCATCCCCAAGACTAAAGTGGGTTGCTGATTTAACAAATGTTGGTACGTTAGAAACAAGGTCAATGCATGGTACTTCTAATTATAAAGCTAATGGAAACTAGTGATTTAACCTATGAAAGATTCCTTGGTTTTCCTAGTAGTCATAAGAGTTGTACATATTTGAAAATAACTTGTATACCAAGATGTCTAAAATCCACAAAGTTTATATGAGACAAAATATTAGAACATGTATTCTAGAATTTTCCTATTATTCAATTTACATGGGTTTCAATTGAGCCTTTATAAGCAATTCCTTGCATTATAATTTATCATAACCTCAAACCAGAGTTGGATGAAGAAATATCACAAATATATGATGACTTAAAGGGTGTCATCATTCATTCGTTCATTAACAAAATATTTTATCCTAATAAATTTTATCACAAAAAATGTGTTTACATAATATAAAACAATGTCTTTCAAATTTTTTCCAATGGAAAAATCACAAGTTTTTATTAAGATTGTCAAAAGTTACATGTGCACATGCCATGAGGCATTCAACCTCTGTCTAAAAATGTGGTAATAAAAAAGCAAGCTCTAAATAAAGAAGTGCAGTGATTTTTTATCAGTTTTTTTTTTCTCTTTTTAAATATGTAATTAGCAAGGAAGTCTTGATCTTGCCCCCGTTTAGTTGTTGTGGGGTCTAATGTATGCCTTGTTGCTGACCTGGTCCTATGACTATACAGCTACAAGTGGGGCCAAGCATGAACTACAATAAGAAAGAAATTTTAAATTCATATTTATAGTAATTATTATTACAAATATTTTATTAATAAAAATAGTAGTAGAGTGTTATTTACTTTCTTTGGTAGTGGGGGGAAGAAAAATACTTTTGGATGTGGCCATATGTTTTTCCTCTTCTCTGGCCTCATCCTATACATGCTCTGGTGTAGAAATAAGAAAGTTTATAATTAATACACCATTTTTATTTAAATATTTTAAATTGTATTCCATACTACAATTTTATTATAACACATGAAATAACTCTAGCATCAAGCTGAACATCAGCCTCAAGAGGAACTCCACCATTAGTAGGCTCATGTGTTGTATCTAGATTTCTTTCCTGTTTTTTACAATCAAGCACATTACTTTATGGAAAAAAATAATAACCAATAGATTGTACAAGTAATCATTTATAAATGATATTCGTTTCTTTTAGTTGCCTGAGTGTTAGGATGGGTCTAGAAGACAACGAATATGCCAAGCTTTTCCTACGTTCAATTACAACTTGATAACCATGCTTGAAAGTAAGCTTTAGGTCTTCTTTTATGGGAGTCTCTTTGAATTGTGAACCTTGCAATTTTGCATGAAAACATGAATTTTTCTTCTTCTTTGATATTAAATTAAAATGGTTAAGAATCTATAATTTGGATGCAAATTATTATTTTTATATACTTACAATTTTTGCGGCCAGTTTTGAGTAACCACCTAGGCCAAGATGATGCTACCCATGTTTTGCTATTCTAGCGATCGTGGCTTTGGATGTATCTAGAATCCTATATTTTAAATATTGAAAAATATAATTATATGTCGCAATGATGATAAAGAATCATAATTACATGATTAAAAGTGCCTCATACCTTCCTGGTCTGGGTAGTGTCTTCCTTGCTTTTTGTAATGCCTTCTCATTTTCATCTGCAACAAGTGCTTTCCACTCCATGTCTGGAATCATTGGAGGGAGATCATGCGACCTTTTCCTTTCCAAATGAGACCTATACTAGTCCCACATATATTTTAAATGTAAGCCTGCCTTGGAGGTAACTCTAGTTTTGTTGAAGGTACGCACACCGAACAGGTGAACTATCCTGGTTATAAGTTCATCTTTTTGTTAGGTGTGGAGCCTGATTATCTTCTTTATTCAAAGGATCACTACATTGGACCCTAGTTTGTAATGTGGTGGAAACGCCACCCGTAATATTTACGTTTCAAGGGGGGTCTAGCGGGGCAACTGCGATCTCTAGGAGCCCCCCCAACGGGGAATCGGGGGTAGCACCCCCAAAGCTAAAAATAGATGTAAAATTTCCTTGTAAAATGTTGTAATTTTGTAGTCAATATGGGCCATTCATTATGTGGAGATATCACGGTAGAAGTTATGTTTAATTTAGGGTTTTTTCCCCTAGAAGGCAACCCCTTGCTATATATGAGGGAATTCTATTATGTCTATTTAGATCTGTATTTTGAGCGAGAAAGAGAGAGGAGATTGTGGGATAGCGAAGAGGGAATTACATCATATCTGCTGTAGGTTATATCTCTTTAGTTTGCTGGATAATATAAAAGGAAGGACTGCCTGTTTCTCCGTGGATGTAGCCCAAATTGGGTGAACCACATATATTTGTGTCTCTCTTGTTTTATGCATTTTCTGTGTTTATATTTCTGCAATATATTTTATGTGTTCCATTGCTCTGTAATATATATAATTCTTTAACAACTGGTATTAGAGCCGAAGGTCTATTTGGCTGATAAACTCACAGGAGAGAAGGGTTCCTGGTTCGAGTGGGAGTAATGGCGGAAGGTTTAAGGTCGAAAAATTTAACGACCAAAACTACCAACTGTGGAAGATGCAGATGGAAGATTATTTGTACTAGAAAGATCTGTAACAACCATTGAGTGGAAAAGCAAAGAAGCTGATGAGTATGATAAACACATAATGGGATATTCTCGATAGAAAGGCACTTGGAACAATACGGCTATGCCTAGCAGCATTGGTAGCATTTAATATTTCATTGGAAATGACAACAGAGGGTATAATGAAGGAATTGGCCAAACTATATGAAAAACCCTCGGCCTCAAATAAGGTATTTCTTATGAAGCATTTATTTAATATGAATATGTCAGAAGGTGGATCTATTGGTGATCATTTAAATGAATTTAATACAGTTATCAGTCAGTTATGTTCTGTAGGGGTAACTTTTGATGATGAAGTTAGGGCTCTGTTATTTCTGTGCTCATTAACAAAAAGTTGGAATGGTTTAGTTATGGCCATTAGTAACTCTATCTCTAGATATAGTAGTTTAAAGTTTGATGATGTTGTTGGTGCAATCCTTAGTGAGGAAATGTGATGGAAAAGGTCTGGTGAGACATCAAGTAATGCTTTCATTGCAGAGACTAGGGGAAGAAAAATGGAAAGAGGAAAGAACCTAGGATATCACAATAAGTTAAGGAAAGGCAAATCCAAGTCCAAATCGGAGATAGTGTGCTAGAAATGCGGGAATAAAGGACACCTGAAGAAAGACTGCAAGTCTTAGAAGGGAAAAGAAGGAGATGCGCACCAAGAAAACAATCATGAAGCAAATGTGATAGGTGATGTGTTGCAAGATGCTTTGATTCTTTCATTAGAAAATATTATTGATGCCTAGGTAGTAGATACAAGGGCCTCATTCCATGCCACACATGATAGGAAACATTTTCATGATTATGTTCAAGGAGATTTTGGACAGGTTTGATTGGGTGATGATAAACCCTGTAAAATCATTTGAATGGGTACAATTTTCATAAAACAACAGAATGGAAATCAATGGATATTGAAGGAGGTAAGGCATTTTCCAGATCTGAAGAAAAATATGATTTCAAAATGGTAGTTGGGAGGTGAAGGATGTGTAACTACTTTCACAGATAAAACCTGGAAGGTCACTAAAGGAGCCCTGATAATAGAAAAAGGATAAATGGTTGGTACATTGTATTTATGCAATGGTATTTATAATTATATTAATTATTTAATCTTTATAGGAGAAGATACATCATTGTGGCATTATAGGTTCAAGTACATGAGTGAGAAGGGGATGCAGATTCTTCACTCAAGAAATTTGTTGCCAGGTTTGAAGCATGTTGATTTAAAATTATATGTGAGGAATTGTGTTTATGGAAAACAGAAGAGAGTCAAATTCCTTAGAGTTGGGAAAGAAAAGAATAGTGAAACATTAGAGCTTGTGCATACATATGTATGGGGACCTTCTCAGGTATCATCTCTCGGTGGCTTTCGTTATTATGTTAATTTTATTGATGATGCAACCAGAAAAACCTAGATTTATTGTATTCGAAATAAATCTGATGTATTTTATACTTTCAAGAAATGGAAATCTTTGGTCAAAAATGAGACAGGAAAAAGGTTGAAGTGTCTTAGATCAGGCAATGGAGGTGAATATTACAGTAAAGAGTTTGATAGGTACTATTCAGAGAATGGAATTCACAGAGAGAAGACAGTTCCAAGAACACCAAAAGAAAATGGTGTGTCAGAAAGGATGAACAAGACAATCATGGAGCATGCAAGGTGCATGAGATTGCATGTAGGATTTCCTTTACAATTTTGGGCAGATGTTGTAGATATTGTTGTTTATCTAATAAACAGAGGGCCTTCAAGTTCTTTGGATGGTGGTATTCCAGAGTATGCATGGACAGTTAAAAAGGTAAACTACTCATTTTTAAAGACTTTTGGTTGTGAAGCCTTTGTCCACATTAATAAGGAAAATAGAACAAAGCTTGAGGCAAAATCAAAGAAATGTACCTTTATTGGATATGGTGTTAATGATTCTGGTTATCGATTTTATGATTATGAAAAACAAAAAATCATTAGAAGCAAAGATGCCATATTCAATGAAAAGGTTTTGTATAAGGATCAACTGTAGGAAAAGAAACAAGAAAAAGAAAATAGAGAATACACAGTGCTTGATGAGATCACAGAAAAAGTGATGGTGCCTGGAAATCATAATGATCAACAACCAGAACAACAACAAAAAGCACCTCAAACACCTGAAAGTGGCATTAGAAGATCTACGAGGATAAGTAGACCCCCTGAACGATACTCTCCTTCATTATATTATGTATTGTTGACTGATTCTGGTGAACCAGAATGTTATGAAGAATCAGTGCATGTAGAAACTAGGAATAAGTGGGAGCAACCCATGAAATAAGAGATGGACTCCTTAGCATGTAACCAGACTTGGGACTTAGTCAAGTTGCCTGCAGGTAAAACACGATTGCAGAATAAATGGGTTTACAGGTTGAAGGAAGAAGATGGAGGTAGAAAAAGGTATAAAGCTAGACTTGTGGTGAAGGGGTTTGCACAGAAAAAGGGTATAGACTTTTATGAGATATTTTCTCCTGTTGTTAAAATGAATTCAATAAAAACTATTTTAAGTCTAGTAGCAGCTGAAGATTCACATCTTGAGCAGTTAGATGTAAACACAACCTTTCTCCATGGGGATTTTGAGGAAGAGATATATATGCAGTAGCCACAAGGATATGAGGTAAAAGGGAAGGAGAAACAAATGTGCAGGTTGAAGAAGAGCTTGTATGGCTTAAAGCAGGCTCCAAGATAGTGGTATCTAAAATTTGACAGGTTTATATATGAACAAGGTTATACTAGATGTCACTATGATCATTGTGTTTATCTCAAAAGGAAAAATGATGGAAACTATATTATATTGTTATTGTATGTAGATGACATGCTTGTTGAAGGTTCTAACATGCATGAAATAAATGTGCTCAAAAGAAAATTGGAAAACTCATTTGCAATGAAGGATTTGGGTGCTGCAAAACAAATCCTTGGTATGAGAACTAGATATAGGAAGAATCACAAATTAACATTGTCTCAGAGCGAGTACATACAAAAGTTTTTGAAAAGGTTTAATATGCAGAATTTAAAACTAGTTAGTATACCTTTGGCTAGCCATTTCAAACTAAGTAAGGAAATGTGTCCCATGGCTCATGAACAAATGGCTCATATTTCTAAATTTCCATATGCATCAATAGTTGGAAGCTTAATGTATGCAATGGTCTACACAAAGCCTGATATTTCACATGAAGTGGGAGTTGTAAGCAAGTACATGAACAATCCAAGAAAAGAACATCAGATGGCGGTGAAGTGGATTCTAAGGTATTTGAGAGGTACCACAAATCAAGCATTATGATTTGGTGGTTCAAAAAATGCTCTACAGGGATATGTTGATGTAGACATGGCTGGTGATAGAGATAACAAGAGGAGCACAACATGGTATGTGTTTACTGTAGGTGGGACAACTGCCAGTTGGGTTTCAAAATTGTAAAGTGTTGTTGCACTCTCAACAACGGAAGCAAAGTATGTTGCTGCTACAGAGGCTAGTAAAGAATGTTGGCATTATGGTTCTGGTATGATTATATGTTTCAGATGTTGTACTTGATGGCAACACCCATGGCATGGCTCTCTTTTTGATAAAAGTAAAGAAGCACGCAGGAGAACAGTTCAGGAGGTGCGTACCCGCAGGCATGCGATACAGGGACCGCGTCCTAATACGCGGATTACCCATCCATGAGGTGTGTACCCCAGTGCACACATTCCAAGGCAGTTAAGCGCCCACACGTGGGGTTTCTCATGGTATTTAGCCAACAGTATTGGGTTATCATGGTTTTGGTCCGTGGTATTGTTTATTTTATT
>APFE031387950.1:0-29939 GCA_000404065.3 Pinus taeda | reverse complement strand
CAACAATCCAAAAGCTCTAAACATGAAACAAAATATTTAACCATAAAAATTTACTTTCACTTTATCTTGAAAATTCCTAATCTAATATCCCATACCTAAATTTAATGGGCTGTTTTTTATTTTTTTATTTTATTGCTACTAATGAATTGGTTGCACAAGGTAAGAAGGGTCAGAATCCATCCCTTGAAGGTTTCATAGTTGGCCTTGTTCATGTACCGACTTAAAGCTAAAGTGCATATATTAGTCTATTTGCATCTACGATAAACCCATAGTCACCTTGGCATGCAAAACTACTATAAAGCAACGATTTTATATTCAAATTAATATTATTACCTTCTGGTATACTTCAGGTTGTCACATTATTCCATAAGGTTCTTTGGTTTAAACGAACCCCTTCACACTTTAATATTTATCACACTTTAATATTTAACACCTTAGTGTAGGGTTATATATATGCTAAATAAATGTCATGGCTCCTTTATAATATGATGGTTGTTTAGAGTTTATTTTCACGATGGAATAGGTGGTGTCACTTCTTAAAGTTATTTCGCTCAATACAAAGGTTATGCTAAAGCCCTTCTTGGCATGGTGAACCGATACCTAAGGTGGATCATGGATCACTCCTATGTAGGGGTTAAATTGACAAGTGCTCTTACTCGTTAGCGAATTTTTTTTAATTGTTTTATTTTTAAACTACTTATTATATGACTTTTATTATCTATTTTTACCAATTTTATATAAGTTTTTCAAATTATATTCACCACAACTCGGACCTTAATAAATTTAGAGAGTTAAGATGGATTTAGACTAGTTGATAAATAGATAAAATTCAAATCTTACAAGATATGTCTAAACCTTAAACTATTGACTTATTTAAAAAAAAACTAATTTTAATCAAATCAAAGTAAGAAGAAACACTCTTATTCAGGAAATTAGAGAGAAGATGAGCAATTTGAATGCTTGGGAATTAGATTCATGAACTTCCATGAAAAATGTGGCTTGGGAATTAGATTCATGAACTGCCATGAACAACATTTACATGCAAAGTGAGGAGTTAACCACAACCCGGGATAGGCTAGCGTGCATCTAGAATAGTAAATTTTCTCTTTGTAGTTAAAATTGTTTTGCTGATATATAATTGTAATGGGTGAGTGAGTTAAACAATACAATTTTATTATTTTTAATTGGAGGTCTTCGTTTTGTATATTGAGCATTGCCCTCCACAGTTTCTAATTCTTCTTAGAATGTGGAAATAACATTTTAGAATCTTGCAAATCATTGTATGGTTTCAACAATAGTGGCTTTTATTGAAATCCAATAACCATTATTTTGAAGAAAAAACAATGGAAACTTGGTTGTCAATGAAGCAATTGGCAAGTGGTGAAATCAAAGCACTTCCAATAATGCTCAAGCCTTGCTTCAATGCCACGTTAATGGGAACAATAGAGCTAAATACAATCAGAAATTGGGAGAAAACCCTATTGAAGCACCTTCAAAGGAGTTAACTACCACATCCAAGACCAGGGGAAAATTCTAGTGGCCTTGATGGCCCACAAATGTGGTCTATCTCAAAGGACAAGCCTAAGTTCCAGTGCCGGTGAATTTGACAGAATAAAACAGAAGATAAATCCACTTCAATAATAATGAGCTATTTACTAACCAATAAAGGACAATAGAGATCAGGTAAAGGTATCTCTGTCATATTTGGTTAGTCTATGCTCATTCTTCGGCTCAAAATTGTAACACAAATGTGCATATGCATATATTTTAGGGATTCCTATTAAAAATAAGGCGTCTGGACGAAACAGTTAAGGGAATTTTCAAGGACTCGGAGGCTTTTGCATAAATTTAATAGATGCATCAACTTGAAGCTTGTTCATGAATTTAACAGAAAGTGAAGCTTATGCATGAATTTAAAAGAATCATCAAAGTGAATATTCAACTAAGAAATGTACAAGGAAAAATACAGTTCAAATTGGGGGAAGACCACAAATTCCAGTGTACCTTTGAAATAACAAGTTCCAGGGGCACAATTTCCTCTTGTATACATCATTTTGCTGAACCATGGCCTTGAAATACCCTTGTAAATGTTGATTTTAACTTTGAAGAAGAATCATAAACAATGAACGTGGATTTGTTTAGCAGCAAGTGCGCCGAATTCGAGACTTTTCCCTCAATATGGGTTCTCAATTTAACTCGCTGACCACTTGAACATCATAAGTTAGTGTGTAATTAGATGTTGAGACCCCAAATAGAATCACTAAAAGATAAGGAAGGGTGTTGACATCCAAAGGACCTCTTTGTTCCTGTTATTTCGCCAAGTTATAGAAGAGAGTATTATAAATATAAATCTTTATAGAAGCAAAAATTGGTTTATATTATAAACTAGAGAATAAATGAATGGATAAACCACCCTGTGTAGATTGGTAATTAAGGGAAATAGAGGAGATGGTTACAAACCATTAGGCCTGAATAGTTGTGTGGACTTGCCACCTGCCATTTTTTTTTTCTTTTACAGACTCTACAATATCATGTATTCCTTTTAGGAAACTGTGAAAGCTCCAGGCTCCAGCATTGTGATGGACACTGGGCATTGACTGCTTAATCTTTCCAAATGTGAGATTATGATAAAATTGGGATGAAATTCGAAGGAGATCGATGTCATAACAACATCATATAGAAAAAAAGGAAGATATATTTATACAATAAACTCATAATTTTTATAAATACTTAACTCCATAATCAATGCTTTACCAACGAATGCCAAATTGCCAATGTTGTCTCAATTAATGCGGTAAATATTTAACTAGTGAGCTTCGTCATTTTAACTATGTGCCTTAATGATTTTTAAATCTAAATCTACTGTCGAAACAAGATGGATATGGACTATGTAATCCTGTGGCATTGATATTTAACATAAATTCATATAATTGTTATAGTCATGAGGAGTCCGACTCAGGTACACTATTAGATAGGTACTTATTACTATTAACCTCCATAAAATTTAAACACATAAATTATATATATATATATATATATATATATATATATATATATATATATGTATGTATGTACTGTATGTATGTATTTGTATGTATTATGTATGTATGTATGTTGTATGTATGTATGTATGTATGTAATGTATGTATGTATGTATGTATGTATGTACATACATACATACATACATACATGCATACATACATACATACATACTTATATATATATATATATATATTTGAAACTTGTAATTTTATTATATACCCATCATTATGATACTTTTAGAAATTATTGGCAAGTTAATAATAACGTGTATATTTTGAAATAGCCAATATTTGACGGCTAAAAAGGGTCAAAACATGCATACGGGTGTCAAATTTAACCTCTTATCCTATGTTATCACTGACCTTGCGTACCATGCTTTTTCAAAGAGTTAAATGGTGTGTGTGGTCTTTGAAAGGTGGCACGATCTCCCGTGAACATGTATACCCTGCCCATGTGAAGCTCAACTGGGTTTGTCAGTCCTTTCTGCATGAACGGTGGGATGAGGTTCTTGTAGATCAATAATGAAGGTCACTCTACAGTAAACCTAACCCTAACTCCGTACCAATTTTTTGTTTCATTCATCATTCTCGCGTTTGGTTGGGTCAATTCACCGGTGTATTGTTTGATCTGGTCACCTGTAGCCATGGCATGCATTTCTGGAGATTGGCAACTAGACTAAGGCCCGAGCCCTAGCTAGGATTCATCCCCGTGACTTCTAGTTATGTTTATGCTCAAGTTAGCATTCCTTAAAAGGACGATTTGTACTGCACATGCCATTCCTTTTCTTTGTTCTGGTTATAAAATTATAGTGAAGCGTTTTTACTGACTGAGTTGTTCTGGTTATAAAATTCTATACAAGAGTTTTTATTTGATGTGGACTTGACTATCACCTATTGATGATTTCCACAGTTACATGTTTGAATGTTTAAGGTGTATCCCCCATTGTTCCTATGGGTGCACCAACTTTGTGAATTACACAAACAATTATTTGTTTCTAGGTAAGTTTTTGATGGTTCTACCACCGTGGAATGATGCCCTAAAATTCATGTTTTTTTAATCATATTTTTTGACTTGACATTTTGTTTTTACTTGGCAGTCACATATTCTTGTTTCCATTTCCAGATGTAGTCCTCTGGTTGATGGGGGTTTCTTTTCTATTTGTTGTGGAGCTGAGCCTATTTCATTGTGCGAGGGATTATGATAATTGTTTACCTAGATTCACTACTATATTACTCCTTTCAGTAGGTGAGGCTTTCCAACTTTCCAAGTTTCATTTACTTCCTTTTTAGAGTGTTTTTATTTGAGGACACATATAAATTTTCTTATATATCACGGCTCATGATATTCCTGTAGCTTTCGTCATGGGTTCTAGCATGTCATGGCGACAATCTTCTTTCTTCGTTTCAAAGGGTATCAAATATAGGTAAATTTCCTCTTGCATTCAACGCGGGGTTATTATGTTTTATTCATAATTCCAAAATAAGAAAAGAATTAAGTTTTCTTAATTGTCTAGTCTGGCAGGTATTTACTCTCCCCTCACGGCTTTTGTAGGTAAAATTTCTTGGCATCTAACTTGCAACTACTATATCCTGTTTTTTTGGTCCTCGACATCCCCTTGCCTATGATTTTCCTTAAAAGCCCTATTTTATACCCATGATGCTTTATTCTTATCTAAGCTTAGCATCTTTCCCCAACTAATCAATTTAATCTATTTTCTCTCTGATCCATTAAATATTTATCATGGAATAATTATCTGAGGCAAGAATCTAATCATCAAGTGTCTCATTCCCAAGTACTTTCAAATCATTTATTTATTTATTAATAAAAATATCTATTTACATAAATATCTCAATGTACTTGATGGATTTACCGCCATTCTTACTAACATAAATTCATTTTAAATAAAAACACCATTACAACAACAAAGGATTATTACATTCTTCCCCCCTTTTTATTCACACCATCCTCAGTGTTTGTGTTCCAATTTCCTCCTTTTGAAACTGTGTTGGATAATTTTTATGCATTTCATCTTCCTGCTCGTAGGTAGCTTCTTCAGGAGTAAAATTCTTCCATTGCACTTTAAGCCGAATTCCAAAGCTTGATTCTAGAGCTAGATCTCTTTCTCGTCTAAGATACAAAGAGGTTTTGCCAAAAATTCTCCTTCAGGTTCCACATGTAGCATTTTCCAATCAATAATGTGAGAATTATCATTTACATATTTATTAAGTAAAGACACATGTAAAAAATTATGAACTTTAATGTGGCTGGGTAACTCTAACTAATAAGCTACGGGTCCAATTTTGTCCATAATTTCAAACGGTCTAGAAAACCGTGGTGCCAATTTTGGACAGGTTCGCATTCTTAATGTATTGTTCGTTGGTTTCACCCTCAAATAAACATGATCTCCAATTTTTAACTCCCTATGCATTATTTTCTTGTCTGTATAGTTTTTCTGTATGTCCTGTGTGGTTTTAATGTTTTTCTGAATCCTTCGCATTATTTTCTCCATTTCCTGCAAGGAATACAACCTGAATATCGGTCTATCCTCTAGTTGACTCCAACTGAAAGATGTATGGCATTTTCTACCATATATGTCTTCAAAAGGGCTCATCTTTATGGATGCTTGATAATTGTTATTGTAAAAAAATTCTGCCAAATGCAGAAAATCCTCCCATTTGGTGGGTCCATGCATGACATACATCCTCAACATGTCATCCAAAATTTGGTTTGTTCTCTCATTTTGTCCATCCATTTAAGGATGACATGTTGTGAGGAATTTTAATTGATCTCCCATGCCCCAAACAATGGTTTCCAAAATTTTGAGGTGAATTTGGCATCCCTGTACGACACTATCATCTTGGGTATTCCATGTAGTCGAAAAATATATTTGATGAAGATATTAGCAATCTATGTTTTACCAAAAGTGGATTGTACTGGTATGAAATGGGTTGCCTTACTTAAGGTATCTACCACTACCATAATAGAGTCATGTCTCCTCTTGTTCTCTCAATTTTGTTGTCCATTTAGGGATGATATGTTGTGCTAAAGTTTAATTTAGTTCCCATGCCCCCAAACAATGCTTTCCAAAAGTTTGAGGTGAATTTGGCATCCTTGTCCGACACTATCATCTTGGGTATTCCATGTAGTTGAAAAATATCTTTCATGAAGATACTATAAATCTATGTTGTACCAAAAGTGGATTGTACCAGTATGAAATGGGTTGCCTTACTTAAGGTATCTACCACTACCATAATGGAGTCATGTTGCCTCTTGGTTCTTGGTAGTCCCGTGATAAAATTTAAAGAAATTATTTCCCATTTCCATTTAGCGATAGGTAACCCAACACGGTGTTGATGTTCCACTTTAACCTATTGGCATTCTAAAAATTTTAATAAATATTTAGCCACCTCTTTTTTTATACATAGCCAAAAGAAAGTCTTTCTTATTGCGGTAATCATATTTTCTGGGTAATTCACACCTTTTGGGGGGTTTGAGGGTCAGTTGGAATTAACCCAAGATTTTTCTAGTTATGGTAGATTTTGGTGAGAGAAGCCTCTATTTAATTTTGTAGAAATTTTAGAGTAGATTTGAGCGCATAAATCAAAATTCACCTCTAGCAGTAGCAACAAAAGAACTTTTGGGGAGTAATTCACAGGTGCATCTTATTGATTTTTTGTTATATTTCAGAGATATGATTTATTATAGCAACATATATTTTGTGGCCATCACTTCAACTATTTCTATCTAGAGGTTTGTATATAATTCCTCCAGTAAATAAATAAATCTACTCAATTCTCCATTTCTTGTGTTATTTTCAATTGAGACATTTATGGATTTATTTGGAAATGTTATTTTATTTTTGTTGCAATTTCACAGTTCTTGTTCTACAATTGCTTGGAGAAATTTATGATAGAAATTTTTATGCAATTTCCTGAGAAAATAGGAAAATTTATAAACCAAGACATTACATTGGTCTAAGAGCATGATCTTGGTCAGTTGTGGGGAAGCTAGCAAGATCACAGAGGTGCTAGACATGCATGCACAGTGATTGGTGAGCTTATGGAACTTCAAATGACGCAAAAATGTAAGAGTACATAGGGGATCATGGAAGAGTTGATGAGGCGGAGGCAACAATTGGTGAAACAGAACCAACAGATTCTAGAGGGGATGAAAAAAATTATACATAACTGACATACAAGCCAAGCACATGCACACATAGCCCAAAAGTACAACACCCATACATATGGCCAGTCTGGTTGTCCTACCAAGCCTCATTTTTTGGATGAATTGGAAAAGGAGAAGCATAGGTCAAGGGTTGTATCATCATGTAGAGGAGGGATGTTAAAGGGTGATATTAGGAGGTGCTTCTGCTAGTGGAGAACTAGCTTCAAATATCAGGAGACTAAGGAGGAGGTTAAACATGAGGTTGAGGGAATGCAAGATTGAGAGGAGCACGTGGATACACCCAATGTGACACCGAAGCCACATTTGTTGGAGTTTCATTTGATAATGCTAGCTGACATATTAGTGGAGACAATTGAGCATACACCAACTGATGAGGTGCTAGGCGACACACAAGTCCCCACCATTGATGAGGTGCCATGAGACATATCCCCAGTTGATGAGGTGTGATGAGACACTGCGGTACCTAGAGTTGTAACTAAGTTTATAGATGTTACCCACCCACAATGGTTTCATCAACTATGGGGCAACCTTCTAGATTTTGAAAATAAGGCCACGACAGTTCGAGAGACCATTTTGCAGTAGAATGAGGAGTTGGAGGGCATGAGAGCATTTTCTGCCAAGTCAGTATCCAAGCTGACTCACGTTGGGGAATGGTTGGATTCCCTAATGGTACAGCTAGAGGGTACACATTGGAGCATCAGAGCAACCCTCTTCAGGCGTACATAGGTTGGGATAATAACACTATTAACTTACCTATGCACATTATAAAGAGAGAGGAAGAGATACCTAGACATATCTCATGTGTGGAATAGGATTGTGAGATGATGGACATGAGTTACACGGGGCACAACATCCATAGGTGGGAGTTGTTTCATGTACGAGTGTTCATGCATTTGATCCCTCTCTTAGGGTTGGATGGCGAGAGATATTGAGTTCGTATCCAGTGGAGTCAGCTAGGTGTTGGATATATCCATTGCCTAGAGCATAGTCCACCAGGGTCCATGGGTTACTAGAGGGGTCTAAGGGCCAGGCTATTGTTGGGATCCAGGTGGGATTCCCCACCACAACATGGGTTTGGTTAATGGGGGTATTAGCAGTGCGATCTATTTGGTGACCAAGCACCCACACACTTTCATAGATCCATAAACACTAGTGATAGGATGGTTTGATATGGGAGCAGACAAATTTCATGAGTTATCCTAGCATATTGATTATGTGCGGGGTCACAGGGTGATTAACCTCTTCTGGAAGAAGCTGGTAGGGGGAGGTGGAATTAGCAAGCCACCAAACATGGAATTGCATGGAGATGTTTCTCTGTTACTAGTATATTGGACACAAGAGCTACTGAGGATAAGCATAGTATTGTCAATTATGTTAGCATGTGGGGAGTTAAACCTCTCAGGTTTGTAAGGGAAAAATAGGAGATATGGCTTACATCATGGAGGGTTTGCTAGCAGTGTGGAGGATGCATTGACACATGTGGGATGTAATATGGTACAATGTAACAATGTTGGTGAAAATTCCATGTAATAAAGTTAAGAACAATAATCACAGATGAATGGGACACTTATTCCAAGCTGAATGTTGGGCAAGACATCCTAGGGGGTGTTCATTTGGTTGTTTATGGCTAAGGAAATTGGCAAAGGAAATGACTAACACATAAAAAGGCATTTTGGCACATTTATTTATGAAAATAGTGAAAATTAGGAGAAAAAGGAAGTGAAAGATCACAGGTTGCATGTGAGGAGGAAAATGAAGGAAAATAATGGAAAATAAAGAAAATAGAGGCCTCATTCATAAAAGGGCTTCTAAGGATCACTTGGTAACCTTTTGTTAGTTTAGTTTTGGAGCTCTCTCATTATTTTGTCTCTCTCTCTCATACTCTTGAACACTTAAACTTTTCTTGGAGCACTTTCACATTGGAGAAAGAAATGCAAAGAAGGCAAGAGGAAGCAAAGATCAAGTATGAAAAGGCACGATCAAGAAGCTACAACAGACTTCATTGCAGGTATCAACTTGCATGTGTATTTTCCTTGCTAGACTTGGCATGCATGGGATTGAATGTGTTTCTTTCTACCCTGGCATGGGTTTTTCTAGGTGTGACAGTATTTTCAGCGTAGTCTTGCCATTTCCAGATAGATTTAACGAGATGGGTTTTGTCATGTCGTTTGTGTGGGATGGCCGGATTGGATTCGAAGCTCAGTGGGGTGGATCTTCGAATTGAAAAACATATGGTCATAGTGGTCCCTGAATCAGACTGAGGATGTTCGAAGCCACTGGCCTATTAACCCATGAACCAAACTGCGGGTTGCAATAAAGCCAGATTGTGTGCCTCGGTGGGCCTATGAATTCTTGTTGGTGAATGGAGGGATATACGGTAAAGACAAGATGTGGCTTTTCTCTTCATTTGGCTTAGTGATTATGGGATGGAATGCATGTTAAGTCATAGAGAGTATGTCTAGGTGTAGGGTCTAGTGATCCTTGGATCGGATTGTGGATGCACAATAAAGCCTGAGAGACTAGGAGGCACTCAAATTCCTCACAGTGTAGGCGAAGAACTCCGGTGCCATCGGCATTGACTGGTGTTTGATGTGTTCTATGATTCCCACATTCATGCTTGGAATATGGCATGGGAATGATTGGCTGAAGAGAGACTTGGCTCAACCAATATATGGTCGGGTGGAACGTGGTAGTCCCATCTCCAGTCGGTTCATTGCATTGATTGATGAGAAATTCATTCCATTGATTTACATGTGTAAATGTACTAGTGTGTATATGGGTTTTGATGGCTGATATGTTTATTGTAATTTATGTTTCTATATTGCTAGATATATGTTCATTTTATGGTAGCAACTATGTTTGGCTCTTAGCATGTTTTTACTTGCATTTGAATGGATATTGTATCTATGACCTAATAAGTGATAAGGCAACAAATGACATGAGGAAACAATGGTCCATGGAAATTCTCAAATAATTAAGAGATCCCTACACCTAACTCTGTTTTTTACACCTCTAGGTTACATGTGGGTGACATGTTTGATGAAATATCTGCCATGACTAGTAGGGGTTTGGCTAAGGCCTTAACCAATTATTTACTTTTGCATCATTGTTACTTAATTCTGAGATTTTATTCCATTCTGGGTAGTGGCCCGCTTTTGAGCCTTGAAAGAGTGGCTCAAATCTTAAAGTCGTTGACACAAAACTGGCAAGCTTGGACCATAGTTGTTGGTAGGTAGGCCTGTGGGAGCGACTTTAGGTCTCTGGTCACTCCCTTGCCCATAGAATGAGAGCAACTAAGACTTAGATTGTCCAAAACAACAGTGGGACCTAGGAACTGACTGTCTGAGTGGCTAATGTGTCTCTTGAGGGTTCTATTGATGGTGTTGGATGGATGCATGTGATATTTCATCGATTCCACTTCCTTAAGGTTACCTAGGAGGTTGAGTCTTATCATAATATCCTCTCGTCTCATGTTTACCCCAATTGACATGGTTACTTGAGTTTATGTGGGAGGAGGTTGTTACAAAGTGGTATCAAAGCATGGTTCAACTTTGAGACTGAATGGGTTGAATGTGCATTGGTCATGCATGAATTTCAATTGCATGTGTGTCTCTTACACTTATATCCTTGTTGCATTTTCTTGATGATGGATTAGGGTTGTAGTATAGTTATCATGGAGAATTTGATGTTGATTTCATGAAGAGTAATTGACATGGGTATGTGACTGAATATATATGGTTATTTGTCACTTACATGTTGATTTCATGAAGAGTAATTGACATGGGTATGTGACTGAATATATATGGTTATTTGTCACTTACATGTTGATTTTATGTCACCTACTTACATCCTTGTATGTTAGGTTACATTTTTAATATTTTGATTACATGCATCAGTAATGTAGGTTGATTATAAGAATTCGTCAATTATGTTCGACTACATGCGATTAAGTGTATTTGTAGTTGGTTAGGCATTTCTTATGCATATTGTTGGTTGCATGTAGCAATGTGTACAATGGGATAATGATTGTTGTCATGGATGAGGTCATAGCATGCATTGTTGACAATGCTTTACATTGATGACTGGATCCTTGTTAGAGTTTGATTCATTTATTTGTGCATGTCTATACGTTGTTATGATTATGTTATACATGTATCATGTTGATATGGCGATCTTGCAGATAAGTTATCCTCCCCAAGCTATACTAAGGTATGTCAATTTATTGTGATTTGGTTTATATGACATATTATGCATTGTAGGAAGAAAGATATCAAATAGCTAGCAAGGTGGTAGACTACGTAGAATCTCCCTATGCATTAGATGAGTAGCGTGGTGTGGGGCATACTTTTGATTTGGCTAATACAATGAGAAGCTTAAAAGGAAGAGATAAGGAGTTGTAAGACAGATAATGAACGAGTCATCTAGTCACAAGAGAAGTAAGAAGAGGTTAATGCTATACTTCTTTAGATTTTTTCGAACTTGCAGTGGCAAGGGATGCTTTAGATCAGCCATGCACATGAGGATGAGACTAATGGAGCATATGGAAATAGATCTACTGGTAGACATAGGTTGGATAAATCTGACATGGTGAGAGATGGAAAGTTGTTGGGCACTCCGAAAAGGAGGGGCTACGAGTGCATGTATTATTCTAGTTCTGGTTCTGATAGACATCATGATCATTGTCAATAACATCCTTACAGGAGGAATGATAGAGGGTACTTTCCAGATGAATTCAGGAAAGAAAAACCACCTAATTTTGATAGAGATGTGAATAAGCTGGTAGATGCAGAGGCTTGGATACTTGGAATGAACAAATTCTTTGAGTTGCATGACTACACTAATAAAATGAAGGTCCAGATAGCTATTGTTAGTGTGAAAGGTAAAGCAGATGTTAAGCGGGTTAGAGACATTAGGACATATAACTTGAGTTGGTGGGAATTAAAGAGGATTTTCATGAAGAAGTACTTGTCAGAAAGGTACTATGATAGGAAGGCTAAAGAGTTATATGACTTAAAGATGGGTTCAGTGAAAAACGAAGAGTATATGACCAAGTTTCTTAAGTATTGAGTTTTGTACCGTATCTTACAGATGAGAAAGCTAAAGATCAAAGATTTTTCAGTGTTTTTCCATTAGCATTTAGAGATCCGATTGAGTATGATGAGGCTCGGTCATTTGAGGAATTCATTGGGAAATTGAATCATTGTTATGAGAAATCAAAGCGTAAGAATGAATCTCAATATGGATGGAAAGGAAAAGACAAAGGTAGAGGTGAATGGTAGCCTAAGAGGACAAGGCCTCAACATGCATATGGGAAAGAAAATATGGAACCACAAAAGAGATTTAATGCAGCTAGACAAGAACATGGGCTACAATAGAAACATAAGCATAGAGGTGTGGGAACTGGTTGTTTGAATTGTTGAACATGTAATGAGGAGCCCCTTAGGAGGGATTTATCGAAAAATCAGGGTGGAAGGTGTAAGATATATAGTACATGGGAAGCACATATTGTTGGTGATGTTGGTCAAAGTATTCCACGTATCTATGTAGCAGTGGACAACGGGCAAGCGCAACATCAGGCATCTATCACTGAGATGGACAATAAGCCTTGTGATTAATTTATTTCTATTTTGATTGACCCTAGATATAATTATAGCTATGCTAGTCCTAACTTGGTGGATAAGTGTGGGTTGAATAAGGAGTTTCATGTAGAGTCTCGGTTAGTGCAGTTGGCTACAAGTACGAAGAAGTGAGTTAATCATTGGTTAAGAGATTGTACATTTAATTTGAATGGTATGCCTACAACAAAACATTTGAATGTATGACCATTGGGTTCATACAATATGTTATTAGGCATAGGTTGGTTGTATCTTCATAGAACCAAGGTAGATTGTTCTGACAAAGCTATTGAGTGTGTGGATGACAATGGGGAACCAAGAGTCTTACAAGTTAAGAAGAAAGCCACATTAGTTAGGATGGTGACAACTATGCAAGCGAAGCGTAGCGACAAGAAAGGGTGCAAGCTATTTGCAGTACACATTTCTAGCAACAAGGGTAAGAAGGTTGAGGATGCAAATGTGTTGAACAGGTACCCATTGTTGCAGCAGTTCAGGGATGTATTTCCTGAGGACATTACAAAGTTTCTACTTTACAAGGAGGTAGATTGTTTTATTGAGTTAGTGCTAGGGGAATCCCCAACATCGAAAGAACCTTACAGGATGAGCACACCTAAGTTGTTTGAATTAAAATTGCAATTGAAGGAAATGTCGGACAAGGGATACATTAGGCCAAGTGTATCACCTTGGGGCGTGCCGGTCTTGTTTGTGACAAAGAAAGATTGTACCCTCAGATTATGCATTAATTACAAAATTTTTAACAAAGCGACTATCAAGAACATGCACCCTTTGTCAATGATTGATGACTTGTTCGATTAGCTGAAGGGAGCATAAGTGTTCTCGAAGATTGACTTGAGATATGGTTACCATCAAGTACACATCAAAGAGGAGAACATTTACAAGACTGCGTTAAGGACCACGTATGGGCATTATGAGTTTTTTGTTGTTCCATTTGGCTTAACGAATGCCCTAGATACATTCATGTGTTTGATGAATAGTGTGTTGCATCCATATTTGGATAAGTTTGTTATTCTGTTCATTGATGATATACTGGGATATTCCAAAAATTAGGAAGAGCATGCTGAGCACTTAGCACTAGTATTGAGGTTATTGAGAGAGCATCAATTGTATGATAAGCTTAGAAAATGTAGTTTCTTTCAGACCGAGGTGCACTACTTGGGACATGTTGTCTCCAAGGATGGCATTGCAGTATATCCAGAGAAGATAAAGGCCATCATGGAGTGGGTAGCTCCTAAGAGTGTGGATGAGGTGAGATATTTCATGGGTCGGTTAGGATATTATAGAAGTTTCATCAAGAACTTCTCACACATTTCTTATCCCAATACATCATTGCAAAGGAAAGGTAAGAAGTTCAAATGGACTGAAGAATGTGAGGCTAGGTTTGAGTAGCTCAAGCAGTTGCTGACACATGCTCCAGTGCTACATATTACAAATCAGGACAAAGAATTTGTAGTATGTACAGATGATTGCAAGAGAGGACTTTGTGGAGTCCTTATGCAGGATGAATAGGTGGTATGTTATGAGTCCCATAAACTTAACGATCATGAGCATAACTACCTCATGGATGATATTGAGCTAGCAAAAATTATACATTTACTGAAGATGTGGAGGTGCTATCTTCTTGGCAGATGGTTTGTGCTTATGAGTGATCACATTGGGTTGAAGTATCTGTTTGACCAAATGAATCTAAATGTCAGGCAGGCTAGATGGTTGGCCACAATCAGCAAGTTCGACTTCGAGATCAAGTACATAAAGGGTAAAGAGAACAAGGTGGTAGATGGTCTCAGCAAACAAGTACATATACATCACTTGGCGGCTACGAGCTCCTATGGGGCAGACTTACAGGATAGGATCTTGCAAGCAGGACATCAGGATGTCAGTATATGGAGATTATGCACATGTTGCAGCAGGGTGCCAGTACAGGTACATGTAGTGGTACAGGTACATGTGGCAGTACATGTACAGGTACAGGTGCATAGGGCATGGAATATTGTCTTACACTAGAGGGATTGGTCAGGTTCTAAGACAAGATATATGTACCAGATAATAGTGAACTCAACTTGGTGATCTTGAGGGAATTTCATGCAAAACCTTATTCAAGTCACCTAGGTTATCAGAAGATACTCACAAAACTGAAGAGATATTACTATTGGTCGAATCTGAAGAGGGATGTAGTAGAGTTTGTGGTTAGATGTTTCGACTGTCAGTGAGTGAAAGCATAGTACAAACATCAAGGTGGACTACCATAGCCAATTTCTATTCTTGAGTAGAAATGGGAGGTCATTTCCATGGATTTCGTCATAGGGTTACCAAAGATAGTGAAGTAGCATGATTCCATCATGGTCATTATGGAAAGGTTAGAAAATGTTGCACAATTTGGTCTAGTGAAGTCTACGTTCTCACCTAGTGACATGGCATAGGTATTCATTGCAAACGTGGTTAGACTAAATGGTGTCCCAAAGAAGATTGTGTCAGACAGGGACACAATGTTCACCTCCAAGTTTTGTAAGGAGTTATTTGAAGGTTTCGGCACCGATTTGGCCTTCAACACAACTTATCATCTGTATATGGATGGATAGATAGAGAGGGCCAACAAGATATTGGAGGACATGTTGAGGATGCATGTGATGCATCAACAGAGGAAGTGGGAAGAGTATCTCCCTTTGGTCGAGTTTGCATACAAAAATGAGTATCAGGAGTCACTGAGCATGATTCCTTAAGGCATTATATGGACAGAGTTGTAACACTCCCATTAGTTGGAGTGACCCACTTAGTAGGGTATTGACTGGACTCGATATCTTATAAGACATAGAATAGGAGATGCAGAATCTCAAGGAAACACAAGATAGGAAAAATATTTATGTAGATAGGAACAAGTTGTTCAAGGAGTTCTAGGTTGGGGAACAAGTGTACTTGCACATGAAACCGAAGAAGAGCTCATTGAGGATTGGCTCATGTGCCAATATGGCACCACGATTTTGTGGACCCTTCAGAATCAATGAGAGGATTGGGCCAGTAGCTTATCAACTTGCACTGCCTCTGACAGTGAAAGTCCAAGATGTTTTCCATGTCTCATTTCTTAAGAAGTGTGTTAAAGATGTAGATCATGTGATTGATTGGTCTATATTGTAGGCGGAACTAGATGGTGAATTCCAACTGGAGCCTCAGTGTATATTGCAGAAAAAGGTGCTCATGCTCCAGAATGTTGATTTGGGGTAGCATCAGATGTGTTGTAGCAACGAAATTTGGTGGAGAGGTTGGGGCATATGAGATGTCCAATACCCAAAAAGGGTTTGGGCAGATTCTAAACAGATAAGGAGATATTAAAATAGTTAATATTTTTATGGAGTCCCTAAGTCTAAACTTAGGGAAAATAAAATATTAATGTGTATAAATATGAATCTGTGTTAGAATGGTCCAAAAGACATGGATCAAGCCAGATCTAATCTTAGCCATTGATTAGGGACTTAATCTCGGCCGTTGATATGTCAACAAGAAAAGTATAAGAGGAGGCTTGAGGGTCACTTGGAGAACACACCAGAGTGATTAGTCATTCTATTTTCTAGAGCGGGGTTTGCTAAGAGAGATAGAATTAGTGATCAAGAGATGCAATTGAGGGGCATTTGAGTACAAAGAGACATACAGGCAGATATAGTGCTGGGAGAGTAGCACAATAGCTAAGGAGAGTGATACAGAGCCAGTCAGGGCCCACGCAGGGCCACATAGAGGTAGTTGGGAGCTGCGCAGAGCCTCAGAGAGGCCAGTGTTGCTGACGCAGAGGATCATAGGGCTAACACAGGGCATCCCAGGGCTGATAGAGACCCATCTAGGGTAATGCAGGGCTAGCGCTGGGTAGAGATAGGTTGACGCAGTTTAGAGAGACGTTGATGCTATGGTTTCTGGGGTAGATTTGTGCTAAGTAGCTGCTAGAAGGATTATCTAGGGTTTCAGCCATGAGATTTGTCAGAAACTGAGAGGTATTATTGCCAGGGAAATTCTCTGTTGGGTAGGCCAGTTTCGGCACCTAGATTGTACTATGATCTTTCCTAATAAGAAAACCCTCAGGTAGCTGCATCGGTTTTCCCACATTGGGTTTCTCCAGGGACATTAGTCCAAAAATAATGGTTTCATATGGTGTGTTTGTTTCTGTTTCTTCTAGTTTTTGATCTGTAATATGTTGAGAATGCACTAGTGTTTATTTTCAGTATTTACATTGTAAATAACTTGTTAAATAAAATAAAAAGTAGATAGGAATAAATCAGATAAAGTGCATGGAGGTTTTCTAACTAACTAAACTTAGAAACTTCAACATGGTATTAGAGGGTGATTAGAGATCACAAGAGGACTAAAGGACATTAGCGGAGCGGAGAAATAGCAGCAAAAAACAACTGTCTCGAGGTGACAGATGTTGTTTCTAGGAGAGAAGCAATGGGGAAGGGTGACGCAGTGCCTACGTCATCAAGGGTGAGCCGGGAAGAGGCAACACAAAGGCTAAGGAAGGTAAAAGAAGCCTCAGGCAGTTCCACGTAGTAGTTGGTGGGGCTGACACAATTGGCTGAGGAGGATGGGTTGCTAGTGTCGGGATTGTGCGGAGCCTAGGAGCTCTCACCTTTAGGTTGCTGGGGTTTAGAAGGTTGCGGGAATATTGTAGAGTGGTGCTAGTGAGGTACTGTAGTCAGAACAATACTTGACAGAGCAAGGGAAGAGGAGTTGCTACTGAGGGTTTCTAGCCGAGGAACTCGGATCAATGGTGTGATTACACAAGATGATAAGAGTAGGGGGCATCTCGACAATGCAGAAGGATTTCCAGGAGGGAAATCAGGAATCAGAGGGAGTCTAGAAGAGAACTTCCAGACCGGAAGTAGAGACTCAGAGGAGTCGAACAAAGAACTTCCAGGAGGGAAGTAGAGGAGCATCATGGCACTACACGGTGTAAGAGACCAAGATAGACTAGACGGAGCATCGAACTTCACAGTCTGGAAGGCCAGAATCTTATCCGTACTTGACAGGAATCGTGTCAATAACTTCGCCTTGAAGGTAATAGCTATACCAGTCAGCCTCAATGATAATGAAAAGTACGAGGAAGTGATGGCGAGGGCCAAGAGAATTATCCTTGACAGGGTCAAGGATCATGTTGTACCACACATAGCCGAGAAGTTAACAATATTTGAGATGTGGAAGCTGTACCAGCATACTTATGTGTAGAGAAGAATGCTGCTTGAGAATCAGTTGAGGTCGTATCATATGAAGAAGGGAGAACTGATTAGCAACTTCCTCGAAGGACTGAATGAGATCCGAGATCACTTGACTGCTATAGAGGTGACACTAGATCAGGAGCAGATGGTGAGGATAGCCCCGAATGCTATCTCAGAATATTGGGAAGTATTTGACCAAAGTATAATGGCCAGAGGGACACTTCCACCTTGGGACAAGATGTGGGCAGCTCTTCGCGAGGAAGAGTACAAACGATAGTCGAAGACGGGTAGTAGCAGCAAGGGGATCAAAGCCAAGCAGGAGGAGGAAGATGTGGCCCTAGCATCTAAGGGAAAGTAGGAAAAGAGAAAGAAGAAAGATCTCTCCAAGATCAAGTGCTTCCATTGTGGGGATCTAGGTCATTATGCGACCCAGTGTCTAAGGAATAAGAGTAAGGGAGAGTCTTCCGAGACTAAGGCAATGCCAGCAAGGGTAGAGAAGGAAGTTTTGACAGACGATGACTGTGACATGAGTGCACATGACCACTTGAGTGGAAGTGTGGAGACATCAAGCTATAGTCAGGCAGACTACGGGCAATGAGGGGCAAGATCCTCGAGGTACCTAGCCTCTTGGATTAGACCTTGCTATGGGAGCCCCAAAGAGGAGTAGCAAGACTGGATGATGTGGGTAGAGATGGCTACAGATGGAGCGATAGAGAGAGCTACAGTGCAGGAATCCCAAGACAACACGAGGCTAGCAAGCTACAACAGTGCAAGAGGAGCAGGGGTGTTGCACTAGTGCAGGATGGCACAGAGAGGTGTGCAATGGTGTGAGATTGAGGGAGTTGTTGCAATAGCATAGTGGTTAGAGAGGGAGCACTTGTCAGCAGTAGAGGGAGCTTCAACATCAGTGGGTGTCTCTAGTCCAACAGGGAGGTTAGTTGGGAGATCAATTACTTACTTCGCAGTAACTGAGTTGTAGTGCATCAAAGGGCAACATGATGCAACACGGTGAGAGGAGGTGCAGTGCGGATGCAGTACTAGGAGAAAGGACCGGAAACAACACTGATGCAAAGGGAGCTATCGTATAGATGCAACAATGACAGTGGCAGAACCATAGATAGTAGTACAGGATGCAACAGTGTAGAGGATATTGGGTAGGAAGGCCTAGCATCAACACAGGTACCGATGCCAGACAATTAGAGTAATACTCAGTGAGGAGTATTGCTAGAGCACAAGCCTCGCTAAGAGGGAGTGTTGATTAGGGGTAGCATCAGATGTGCTCAAGCCACGAAATTTGGTGGAGAGGTTGGGGCACATGAAATATCAATTACCTAGAAAGGGTTTGGGAAAATTCTAAAGAGATCATCAGATATTAAAATAATTAATATTTTTAATGGAGTCCCTAAGTCTAAACTTAGGGAAGATAAAATATTAATGTGTATTAATAATAATCTGTGTTAGAATGTTCCAAATGGATTAAGCCAGATCTAATCTTAGCCATTTATTAGGGAGTTAATCTCAGCCATTGATATGTCAATAGGAAAAGTATAAGAGGAGGCTTGAGGGTCACTTGGAGAACACACTAGAGTGATCAGTCATTCTATTCTCTAGAGTGGGGTTTGCTAAGAGAGATAGCATTAGTGATTGGGAGATGCAATTGAGGGGAATTTGAGTACAGAGAGACAAAGAGGTAGAGATAGTGTACAGAGAGCATCAGAGTAGCAAGCGAGAGTGATGCAAAGCTAACTAAGGCTCATGCAGTGGTAGCCGAGAGTTGCGTAGAGCCTTAGAGAGGCCAGCATTATTGACACAGAGGGCCAGAGGGCTGACGCAGTCCAGAGAGACGCTGATGTTGGGGTTTTTGGGGAAGATTTGTGCTGAGTAGCTGCCGCAAGGATTATCCAGGGTTTCAACCAAGAGATTTGTCAAAAACTGAGAGGTATTACTGCTAAGGAAATTATCTGTTAGGTAGGTCAGTTTTGGCACCCAGATTGTACTCTGATATTTCTTAATATGAAAACCCTCAGATAATTGCACCGATTTTCCCACATTGGGTTTTTCCGGGGACATTAGTCCAAAAATAATGGTGTCATATGGCAAGTTTGTTTCTGTTTCTTTTAGTTGTTGATTTGTGATATGTTGAGCATGTGCTAGTGTTTATTTTCAGTATTTACATTGTAAATAACCTGTTATGTAAAATAACAAGTAGGTAGGAATAAATCAGATAAAGTGCATGAAGGGCTTCTAACTCAGTAAACTTAGAAACTTCAACACAGAACCAAGCAATCGAGAAATTTAAAGGGCAATGGAAGCACTTTGGGTCCAATGAAGCTACATGAGAGATGGTGGATCGGATGCAGGCTATGTATCATGCCTTGTTTGCCTACTAAGGCAAATCTGCTTGACATGGTGGTTTGGTATTTTCTTGATGGTGGTTTAGTATTTGCTTATGTTGTTTTAGTATATGATTTATGGTGATTGATATATGCTTTATGATAGTTGATATATACTATATGATGTTTTGATATATTCCTAGATATGGTGTTAGTATATGTTTGATATATGTTTTGGTATATATTTTTTTATGATGTTGCTATATGTAAAACTGTGTATGGATGTAAATATCATAACAAGTTGTGTTATAAAGCTCCACTATGTGGTATGGGTGTCATGCTATTATGCTATCATGTGGTTATGTTATCATGATGTTATAATGTTATATGAGTTGGAATTCAGCAGGATGATCATTATAAATACTGTAATGAGCTTTGTTATAAAGTCCCACTATGCTATATGTTGTCATGATTTTCATCTCTTAAGCATATCTTTCATTGTAAAAACTGCATCGAGCTGTGTTATAAAGCTCCATGAGCAGTATGTATTCTTTCAGCAAGTTGTTGAGGTATATGTGTGTTTTAACACCGAGGATAGTGTCCCCCAAGGGGGAGGGTTCTGTAACAACCCTATTGAAAATTCCATTTTATAAAGTAGGAAAAAATAACCATGGCTGAATGGGACACTTATTCCAAGTTGAATGTTGGGAAACACATCCTAGGGGGTGTTCGTTTGGTTGTTTATGGTGAAGGAAATTGGAAAAGGAAATAGCTAAGGCATAAAAAGGCATTTGGCACATTTATTTATGAAAATAATGGAAATTAGGAGAAAAAGGAGGTGAAAGGTCACAGGTTGCATGTGAGGTTGAAAATGAAGGAAAATAATGGAAAATTAAAGAAACGAAGGCCTCATTCATAAAAAGGCTTTTGAGGATTAGTTGGTAACCTTTGGCCAGTTTAGCTTTGGAACTCTCTCATTATTCTCTCTCTCTCTCTCATACTCTTGGAAACTTAGAGTTTTCTTGGAGCACTTTAGTATAGGAGCAAGAAGGGAAAAGAAGGTAAGTGTTGATCTAAAGATGATCTGAGGTTGTCATTGATGTCAACCCAAGAATCACCAAGGATGACCCTGAACTTCCATGGCACATTGGACATCATAATTCATGTTTTCTTGTCACATAACCATTATAGGAATACTCTACTCAAAAATATCTTTCTATCAGTGTATAGTTCTCCTCGTAATTGCTCATGGTTTGTAAGTTATTCAAGATTGAAGTTAGTAACCCCAATTATGTTGGGTTGTGTTATATTCTTTCCACGACTAGCCCACATAGTTAATCAGGGGGTTAGAAGAAGGGCAAAGCCCGCCCTTTGTTGCGCCAATTGCATAGCAGGGGGAGTCATAGGGGGTCTGAGGGGTGCAGGTAACCCCACTCTATGGGGTTCAGGGTAGCGCCTCGGAAAATTTTGGTTTTGGAATCTATGTTAGGTTGGGCGGACCCACTTCTGGTTTTGTGCATGATTTTTGCACATGTTTTTGGACGTGATGGTTTTCGGTCGATGGTATTGGATGCTTCGGCATGTATAAATATGTATTATAATATTGAAAAGGACATAATGAAAAATGAAGCTGGTAGTCCCAGTTTTAGTATCCAGGGGAAAATCTCTGTGTATATGTGTTTTATGTGTTATGCTCTCGCCTTGTTTATTTTCTATGTTTTAGAATTCGTATGCAGGCAATTTCTGCACGGGGTTAAAACCTACAAATTAGTGGGCTAAAACACCATGGGGTTGTGGCATGGCATTTATCATTGATTTTTGTCATTGGATAGTCAATAATTAATAATTTTTTAAGCTCCTAAAATCCCTCGAGCATTCTCTATAGAAGCCCCTGTCAACTTTATAAAAAGAAATCTCATATATCCTCCAAGAGGAGCGATCGTTGTATTTTTGCTATAACTTTATTTCTGTGAAGTCTTAGATGGTAAAATTACAACCCATTTGAGCTGAAATCATGATGAACGTTTTGACCTAATTTTTGATATTGGTGTGCTATATTTTCAGAGATATGATCTGTGGAAGTTAATCTTTTTGTAGGCTCCCAAATTTCATCTCAAAGAGGTGACCTTAGGAAAATCATTATAACTCTCTCTCTTTGGGAAATGGATTGGAATTATATAAAACGTAGCAGATAGTGCATGGACTGTATTTTTCTGTATATCAATTTCAGAGCTTAAAGAGGAAACATTGACACGTGGCACACCATACACATTCACTCCACTGAACTAGTCCATAATTAGGTCATTGTGAGAGATTGGGTATAACTTTGCCTTGAAGAATCCAAATTGGGTCAAACATGTGGCATTGGAAAGAAGACTCCGAGGGCTACTACATGATCAAATCTCATATATTGGGGATCTGAAATCACAGAGATACATCAGATTCAATATCGTTCTCCCAGAAGGCAAGAAAAAAAACTAGATCAAGTGCTGTCAAGGGCTACAAAGGACCAGACTTTCTAGGGCAACAAAGAGCAAGGTGATGCAAAATGATGCAATAGTACTGCACAGAGAATTACTTGAGCGACTATATGTCCCTACTAGACTTAGTCATGAGTAGTTTTATTATTCACACAGATCCATCTCGCCAACGAACATGGGTTTGTTTTCGTATCTTTCTTGCACTTTGCTTGCAATTCTTCTCCTTCAAGTCACCTCAAGTTCCTTGTAATCTCTCTATTTCTTTTTCCTCATAATTTTGTTTCTCAAAGAGAATTTATAGGTAGGTAACAACTTGGCATATAATTTTCCAACTACTATAACATGTGAGACTCGTTCAACATTACTTTCCATTATACATTATTTATAATTTCATAAATAAAATTAATTATTTCTTAATTATTATGTGACAGTTACAAAGTCTACCATAGGATTAATTATTATATGACAGTTACAAAGTCTACAAAGTATCATAGTATTAATTATTATGTGACAATTACAAAGTCTGCAAAGCATCATAGTATCTTTAAGGGCATTAATTTAATATTTGCAGGGTACCAAAAAACTCTTATAACTAAATTTTTAAAATAATCATAAACTCGTAAATTTAATCTAGGCATAAGTAAATATATGTTTCTTTTAACAACATAAATTTTATGAATATATGTTTCCTTTAACAACATAAATACAACATACATTTTATGTTATGTTTCTGGAGGGAAAATACTAATTATCTTTTTGATTGTTATTCTCTTGAGTGACCTATGTGTTCTTTGGATGGAGTAGTATTCTCTTGGGTGCACAACGTAAATTAAGTGCAACTTTCTTTAACTACCTGTATATATTTAAGGAAATGCGTTTGTGGAATTTTAATTTTGTTATTAAAAAAATTAAATAGATGGTTATGATTTCACTTCGGGTGAATATTCCTGTTCATATATTAATATTGAGAGTTGAAAGTCATTCAAAATATTAAACTTTTAAGTTGTTATTTCAACAAAATTCAAAGGACAATTAATTTCAATTCCATAGATTATTTATTTGATTTAATTGAATTTTTTTTGCAGGAAAATCTAATTACAACAACGTGGTGTCGAAATCATAGTGTCCAAGTGTCTTAGTTTAGTTTTAGTTAATTTAGTCTCCAGTTATTTATTATTGATGTTTTGAATATAATACAATTTAACTGATTCATAATACTGAGAAGAGCAATCCTCTACTCCATTGTTTTGTTCTCTTCAATTTTTGTCATGGTAGAGCTAATTTGCATAAGACTCCATAAGAGAGCAGTAGAGAGAAGAGACCAGTTTTAGTTAGTCTAGTTTAGTCGAGTATCACTCCAGTGACTTATTACTGATGTTTTTAATGTAATATTATTATCGAGAAGAGCAATCTTCTGTTCCGTTTTTTTCTCTTCAAATTTTGTCATAGTATCAAAACTAATTTACATAAAACTCCAAGAAAGAGAAAAAAAACATCATATGGACAAAAAACAACATATATTTGAAATTTAAAAAAAAACACAAAAAGTAGTCGACAAAAAGCCGGTTCTTATAAAAGCTAAGATATTTTTCAAATTTGTTTTTAGCCAAAATAACGCATCCCAAGAATTACGTTATTAACGTACCTCCGCAATGCAAGAGACGCTTTAAGCATTACTAACGCACTCAATAGACTGAAGAACTCACGTTAGCGTCAATTACTTAACCAATTAACTACACAGAGCGTCACCCATCATATTACAAAAAAGGCACGAAAACTGAGTGGGAGCACGATTCACGACAGTCAAAAGCACCACAACTAACCGTTGAAAAAGTTTTTCTTTTAGAATGTTTTTTTTGGAAGTTTTTTTATTCGGCATGGTAAATCAAAAAAGGCATATATATAAATTTTTTCCCAAAAGGTTGTATCCAATGTTCGTTGAAAAGAGCATCCACACTTTTCAAAAACATGTAGGTTGAAGTATTACTATGGAGCATAACATGATATGATGTACATTATAAGTGCATATGAGGAAAGGGTATATATATATATATATGTATAGTTTAAAGGAGTTGCATGTAATGCAATGTTTTTAAAATAGCATCATAGTGTTTAAAAAATTTATTCAATGAGAGAATTTGAAAAAGGGGCGTTGCATTTTTTGGGTTGAAAATGGGATTTAAAAAAATGCACATGTTTAGTTTCGTGGATTTTGTGTTTTTGAAAATGTTGTTTTTTGAAAATTTATAGGCTTATTTATTTGTGGAAATTAAAAAATATATGTGTTTTTACTGTAGTTAGATGTAATGTCTACAATTTGATTTTTTTGTTAAGTTGTAGTGAGTCAACACTCAACAAATGAGAAATTTTTTTTTTTTTTGAGTCGTAGTGAGCTAGCACTCAACAAATGGGAAAATCCAAAAGGCTAGTGACACTCGAAAATCAACAAATGGGAAAATCTAAGAGGTTGAGAAGATCAAAGCTACATCGGAAAATGTTTAAGATCTTCTTAGATTTGGAAGAGAAAAGACAAAAGGATACATTTGCATTGAAATGCATAAAAAAATCTCTCAATGACAACATTCTTCCCCAGATGACAACCAAGGAGGCTTCAGATACCGTTGAGAGGTGTTTTGGTGTAAGGGGGAGCATTGCAGTTGAAGATGAAATGGATTTATAGCTGCAAATCTACATCCAGATGAAAAGTTTATTCAATCCCACTATTCACAAATACAAGTGGATGAAGGTTTGGTAAATCTAGCAACAAAGATAAAAATTTGGTGAATCCAACGAGAGAGTTTGTTGATAAAATTTTAGTGAATCCAACAACAGAGCTCGTTGAAGACATTGAAGTTGCCATTGGAGCAATCAATACTATGGTAAATCTAGCAATTATTGCTAATGTAAACTTTGATGCATATTTATTGACTAAAAATGAGTGGTTGCAGATGGTGCAACAAAAACATCATATTGACATGATGTTATTTGGTGAGATAATCCCACTTGAATTTGAAAACCAAGTGGAAGACAACCTATTTGTAGTAGCAAAGGTTAGTAAAGAAGTCAAAGAGATAGAGACAGAAACAAAGACAAAAATAGAGGCAAAGGCAAAGAAGGAAGCCCACAAAGAGAAAACAAAGACAAGTTGTAAGTGCAACAGTAGAAAATTATCATCTAAATTACCAAGTTCGGCTGTATTGGCCCAAAAAATTCAGAAATTCGTAAGTACTATTGGGTTTGGGTTCGTGTTTTAATACGGTAAATTTAATACGGTATGGAGTTTTTAGTTTATGGATTCATTTTATGTTAACAATGCCCAAAGTTTGCGGGTTCTTATTATCTTCCAAGTGGTGGTCGTTGCCATTCTTATCAAAGACACTGAGACACTGAGAAGAGGGCACGACCCTTTTGAATAGCCTTTGAATCTCCTTTCATCCATTAGCAAGCTAGTGTTAAAAAGTTCAAAGAGAAGGGTGAGTTATATATTAAAAAAATTGTAAAATTTTTAAAATAGTTTTCTCATTCTTATTTAGATGATAGTTATTAGTAAATTGGATAATGGTGGTTCATTGCCATTATTAATATGGAATTCGAATTTAATTTAAAGGGTTTAGAGATTAATTTATACATATTTATTATTGAATAAATTTGGATTTGAAAAAGAAAGAGATTGAGATATAAGTTTTTTGATATGTGTTGATCACTTGAAACTTAATTTTAATATTCAATATCTAATTTTTATATAAATATCAGGTTTGAATTTTTGTTATTTATATTATTATATTTAACTTACACGTTTTTTCAAATTTGCAATACTAATACTAATAAATTTTGTTTGATGCATTTTTTCTTTCATTATTAGGTAATTGTAAATAGAAATAAAAGATTAAATTGGAAATAAGTACCACATTATTCAAAGTATCAAGTGAGGAAAGATTCATTTCATTTTTTTTTTTTTGAAAAAATAAAAAATTGTTAGTCTTTATAAAATGTATATTGTTGAATTTTTCTCTTATTGAATTTTACATTGTCAAATTTTTTCTGTATCAAATCGAATTCTTGAATTTGGTAACCATGGTTATCATTAGAGAGCAGGAGGAACAAAACCATTGTGGTTTTGCAAATGTTTTTAAACTTACTATTAATTTACAATGTGCGGGTAAATAGGACAATTCTGAAGAGTTAAAATTCCTTCCAGCATGGCTTACAACACCATGTCTTGAAAAGGTATGCATAGAATTACAACACCATGTCTTGAAAAGGTATGCATAGAAACTTCGTAAATGAGCCTTGAAGATAGCTTGGATGATGAACAAACTAATGAAATTTTCAGGTATTGGAGTCCTGAAGAGATGAAATTGTATTATGGTCTTATGTTGCAAGAGATTGATGATGAAAAACACATTAGAGAAGATAATATATGGCAACAACCCACATACAAGCCTTTTTTTGAAAATTCGAAGACTTGCTTCAACAAGGTTAAATGGTGGAAGATCCGCTCCAACAAATGAACAAAGTGAAATTTGAAGCCTACAAAAAAAGAAAATGCGAAACAATTTAAAGGCTATAGGATCTAAAAAAGACAAAGAAAAAAATAAATATAATTGCAGTGAATTTTTTAAATTGAAAGCTTAACTAAAACATAGACCACCAAGCACATTTTATTTTATTTAATATTGAGAGGAGAAATCTTCTACTCCATAGTTGTGTTTTCTTCAATTTTTGTCACTCTTCAATCTGCATTCCGTGCATAGAATTCGAATTCATCTTCACGTCAGTCCGCTCATATCAATGCCATGTCCATTCCATTTATCCAAAATAAGCATTATACCATGAAATAATCACTCGCCTGTAAGACTTCTTTCTTGTATGGATAGTTTCAGACATAATATACTTACTCCATGGTTCTCACTCCATTGTTTGCGTGCTGGTGGCAGTCAAAGCTTTTGCTACCCTGTTGCGTTTTTTTTATCATGAAGCCAATGGGGTGCTGTGAAACAGGAACTTCGTCTTCAGAGGGCAGTGACTGAATACTGATATGCTAGGTTTTCTGAGTATGAGCAAAATAGTGACTACAGAGTTTGCCAATCAATAGATTTATAATCAAAATGAAATATTAATATTTAAATTATATTGTAATAGGGACGGTTTAGAGTGAGACCAGGTTAATAGTGTATAAATTGTTATAGAGTTTGTCGAAATTTTAATTTGATTTAATTAGATAACATTATAGAATTAATCTTTTAAAATAACTGTATAATTATAGAATTTGTTAATTGGTTAGGGAAATAGATGTTTATATCTGTATTCTATTAGATGCAAACTCTTTGGTCAAAGAAGTTTTCTCCAAAATGCTAGAATATATAATCGATGAAGATTAGTTGACTCGATGTTTTTTCATTAGATTTTTTATAAATTATTGCATAGAAATAAATTTACCCAATTCCGTTTACTGGATTTGGTGAGCAAATTGGATTTTTTCTCCTTTTTATTTCGAGTCCATTTCCTTGAAGGTTATTGTATATGTATTTTACATTTAACCCTTGCTGATTTGGTGTTTTACTTTTAAACATTATTTATTAGGTGGTGGTTTAAATCTACCCACTGATGCCGTCTCACTCACCACATGCATATATGCAAATGCATTGAGGATATGCATTGAGGCCCCTTTGGGTACTTACCGTTGGTTGAACACTCTCGGCAATAATGCCCTCTTTTAACCAACTCGCTAGGCTTACGATGGGAGAGATGCAGAGTTTGGCCAATCCAAACATTATGCTAACACATATAGAGCGTTTCTAGGATTACAGTTATATGCTAAAGCATATAGAGTTTTTCTAGAATTACAGTTGGAGCGATGCAAAGATTGGCTGGTTGAAAATATTATGTTAATGAATATAGAGTGTTTTTAATAAATTTTTATATTTAATTAATTATATATTTTGGTGTTGGATTTTTAAGTTAAATGTTATAATTAATTCATTAATAAATGATACTTAAAAGATTTGATTTTGATAGTCCAGAGGGTATTGAGGTTAGAGTTTATTCTACAGCTCTATGTGATGTTTAACTCTGTCAATTCATTATCAATGTTAAAATTTTGTTTATGGCTTGCCTAATTAATTTTAAAAAAAAATTAAAAATTAAATAATTATACAAAATATTTAAACAATATCCGTTCATGAAAATTTTGCACGTGAAGAAATTGGATCCCTCTTGGCTCATATTAAATCCCTATTTAAGATGAATCTATACTAGTTTTAATTACAATTACAATTGACATTATTGATTAAAAGACATTATTTTAATTTTAATTACAATAAATATGTTAATAAGATGAAAAAAATAAACAAATTATTTATCATGTTAAACATAGCCTATGTTATTTTTTCAATTTTAAATAGAGTTTTTAGCTATCTTTTGCAATCAATTCCCATCCCCTTGCCATTATGATATCTGACTATTGA
This sequence comes from Pinus taeda, assembly GCA_000404065.3. NCBI lineage: Eukaryota > Viridiplantae > Streptophyta > Pinopsida > Pinales > Pinaceae > Pinus > Pinus taeda. The sequence continues at coordinate 604 of APFE031387950.1, read as the reverse complement.
AAAGCATCAATATGAATACAACTAAAATTTTGGTGAATCTCTTTTGCAAGAGATGTATCATAGTAAGTATAGGTTTGAGTAAAAAAATATTAGAGAAAAAAACATTTCTTATAATTCTATTATACTTGAATAAACATATAATCTGGCATACACCTATCATCATGATAAAGTACATTATCAACCCTAAAAAAATATTAGAGAAAATAAATAACATTAAACATATAATTTTGCATATATCTATCATCATGATGAAGTACATTGTCAATCCTAAAGAATATTAAAGAAAAGAAATAATATTTACCTTAATGAATCTTATTATGCTTTGATAAATTATTTGCATACAGTTATCATCATTATGAAGTACATTTCCATTTAAGGTTGTGCTAAAAAATAATAATAATACAATTAGTAATAATATTCGACTCTAATAATATCAATAAACAAGGCTTTGTCATATTTATAATAATAAAGTTTATAATGCTAAAGTTTATATTAGGATTTAATAATTCGAGTTTATAATATTAGACTTTATAATATTGTGTTTAATATTTAAATTTAGTATTATAAAATTAAGTTTAACATTACAATTTATAATATTAAGTTT
>APFE031387945.1:0-15456 GCA_000404065.3 Pinus taeda | reverse complement strand
TTTTAACAAACATTTTCTTACTTTTTTTAGTGTTTATTAAAATCATTTTTGTAACATTTTTAAGTGTTTATTAAAATCATCTAATAAAGGGTTATAACCCTAAACCCTAAACCCTAAACCCTAAACTCTAAACCCTAAACCCTAACCCTAAACACTAAACCCTAAACCCCAAACCCCAAACCCTAAACCCTAAAACCAAGGCATTTTATGACCTATAAAAAAAATTTGTAACTTTTATTTAAGTGTTTATTAAAAGAATTTACTAAGGTGTTATAAAACCTAAACTGTAAACCCTAAACCCAAAACCCTAAACCCTAATCCCTAATAAATTAGTAACCCTTTAAAAAATGGTTTGTAACCTTTTTTATGTGTGTACTAAAAGCACTTAATCAAGTTTCATTAACCCTAAACCCTAAACTCTAAACCCAAAAACCTAAACCCTAAACCCTATAAACTAAACCCTAAACCATAGGCATTTTATAGCATTTTTAAAAGAATTTTGTAACTTTTATTTATGTTTTTATTACAAGAATTTACTAAATTGTTAAAAACCTTACACCATATACCCTAAAACGTAAACCCCAAAATTTAAACCCTAAAACCCAAGTGCTAAACCATAAACCATAAACCCTGAGAATTTTATAATAGTTTAAACCGTAAAACATAAAGAGAAAACCCTAAACCCCAAAACCTAAACCCCCAACCCTATATCCCAAACCCCAAACCCTACACCCTAAACTGTAAACCCTAACCATTTTATAGAATTTTACAAATTTTTTTGTAACTTTTATTTAAGTGTTTATTAAAAGAATTTACCAAAATTTTGTAGACCCTAGACACTAAACCCTAAACTTAAATCCAAAATCCCAAACCCTAAACCCTAAATCCCAAACCCTAAACCCTAAACCCTAATCATTTTATAACATTCCAAAAAGTGTTTTGAAACTTTTATTTAAGTGTTTTTTAAAAGCATTTGATAAAGTCTTATAACTCCTAAACCCTAGCATCTAAACCCCAAATCCTATACCGTAAATCATAAACCCTAAAACCTAAACCTTAAACCCTAAACCACAAACTGTGAATGTTAAACCCTGAACCCTCAACATTTTATAACATTTTAAAAATCATTTTGTAGTTTTTATTTAAGTGTTTATAAAAATAATTTACTAAAGTGTTATAAACAAACTATAAACCACAGACGCTAGACCCTAAACCCTAAACTCTAAACCTAAAACCCTAAACTCTAAGCCCTAAACCCAAAACGTTAAACCCTAATAGTTTTATAACATTTTAAAAATCATATTGTAACTTCTATTTATGTGTTTATCAAAATAATTTTCTAAAGTGTTATAAACCCTAAACCCTAAACTCTAAACACTGAACCCCAAACCATAAACCCTAAATTCTAAACCCTAAGAATTTTATAACATCTTAAAAACATATAACTTTTATTCAAGTGTTTATTAAGAGGATTTACTAATGTCTTATAAACCCTAGACTCTTAACCCTAAACCGTAAGCAATTTATAACATTTTAAAAAGAGTTTTTTTAACTTTTATTTAAGTGTTTATTATAAGAATTTACTAAAGTCTTATAAACCCTAAAACCTAAGCATTTTATAGCATTCTAAAAATACTTTCGTAAAATTTAATTAAGTTTTTATCAAAATAATTTACTAAGGTCTTTTGAATCCTAAATCCTAAAGCTTAAGCATTTTATAACATTTTAAACCCTAAGCATTGAGTGACATTTTAAAAACCTTTTTGTAATTTTTTGAAGTTTTTATTAAAAGCATTTACTAAAATTTTATAAACCATAAGCATTTTATAACATTTTAAACCCAAAACCATAAACCCTAAAGACTAAACTTTAAACCCTAATTATTTTGTAACATTATCAAACGTTTTATTACTTTTTTTTAAGTGTTTATTAAAATCATTTACTAAAGTGTTATAAACCCTAACGATGAGAATTTTATAGAATTCTAAATCCTAAACCCTAAATCCTAATCATTTTATAACATTTGAACAAGTGTTTTGTAACATTTTCTTGTGTTCTTATTAAAAGAATTTATCAAAGCGTTATAAATACCAAACCCTAAACCATAAACCCTATCCGTAAACACTATGAATTTTATAACGTTTTAATATAACTTTTTGTAACTTTTTAAAGTGTTTATTAAAAGCATTTAATAAAGTATTATCACCCTAAACACTAAACCCTAAGGATTTTATAACATTGTGACAAAGTTCCGTAATTTTTGTTTCATTTTTTATTAAAATAATTTACTAAAGTGTTATAAACCCTAAACCCTAAACCTTAAACACTAAACCATAAACCTTAAACCTTAAACCCTAAACCCTAAATCCTAAAAATTTTATGATCTATTAAAAATAATTTTGTACTTTTTATTTAAGTGTTTATTCAAAGAATTTACTAAGGTGTTATAAACCCTAAACCCTAAACCCAAAGCATTTTATAACATTTTTAAAATTGTTTTGTAACTTTTATTTAAGTGTTTATTAAAGGAATTTACTAAATTGTTATAAACCTTAAAGCATACACCCTAAAACCTAAACCCCAAAACCTAAACTCTAAACCCTAAACCTGAAGTCCTAAGCCCTAAACCACAAATCCTAACAATTTTATAATAGCCTACGAAGAATTTTGTAGCTTTAATTTAAGTGTTTATTAAAAGAATTTACTAAATTTTTATAAACCCTAAACCATAAAAACAACACCCTAAACACTAAACACAAAAACATAAACCCTAAACGTCAAAACGTAAAACCTAAATCCTAAACCCCAAACCCCAAACCTAAACCCTAAACATTCAGTGACATTTTAACAAGTTTTTTGTAAATTTTTTTGAAGTGTTTATTAAAAGCATTTACTAAAATGTTATAAACCCTAAATCATAAACCGTAAGCATTTTATAACATGTTAAACCGAAAACCCTAAACCATAAAGCCTAAACTCTAAACCCTAAGTATTTCATAACATTTTAACAAGCGTTTCTCACTGTTTTTAAGTGTTTATTGAAATCATTTACTAAAGTGTTATAAACCCAAACCTTGAACAATGAGAATTTGTAGAATTTTAAATCCTAAACCCTAAAGCCTAAGAATTTTATAACGTTTTAACAAGCGTTTTGTAACCTTTTTTATGTTCTTATTGAAATAATTTATCAAAGTGTTATAAATCCCAAACCCAAACAATAAACCCTATACCTAAACACTAAGAATTTTATAACGTTTTAAAATACATTTTTGTAACTTTTTTTAATGTTTATTAAAAGCATTTAATAAAGTGTTATAACCCTAAACCTTAAACCCAAAGAATTTTATAAAATTTTAACGAGAGTTTTGTTATTTTTATTTAAGAGTTTATTAAAATGAATTACTAAAGTGTTATAAACCCTAAACCCTAAAACCTAGGCATTTTACGATCTATTAAAAATAATTTTGTAAATTTTATTTAAGTGTTTATTCAAAGAATTTACTAAGGTGTTATAAACCCTAAACCCTTAACCCTAAAATGTAAACCCTAATCATTTAATAACATTTTAAAAAGTGTTTTGTAACCTTTTTTAAAGTGTTTATTAAAAGAATTTAGTAAAGTGTGCTGCAAACCTGAACCCTAATCATTTTACAACTTTTTAGCAAGTGTTATGTAAGTTTTTTCTAAATGTTTATTAAAAGAATTTATGAAGTGTTAGAAGACCTAAACACTAAACCCTAAACCCTAACCCTAAACACTAAGCATTTTATAACATTTACAAAATGTTTTGTAACTTTTTTAAGTGTTTATAGAAACAATTTACTAAATTCTTGTGAACCCTAAGCCCTAAACCTTAAGCATTTTATAACATTTTAAACCCTAAACCTAAACCCTAAGCATTCAATGACATTTTAACAAGCTTTTTGTAACTTTTTTTTGAAGTTTTTATTAAAAGAATTTGCTAAAATGTTATAAACCCTAAATCCTAAACTATAACCATTTTATAACATTTTAAACACAAAACCATAAACTCTAAACCCTAAGTATTTTATAACATTTTAATAAACATTTTCTTACTTTTTTTAGTGTTTATTAAAATCATTTTTGTAACATTTTTAAGTGTTTATTAAAATCATTTAATAAAGGGTTATAACCCTAAACCCTAAACCCTAAACCCTAAACCCTAAACCCAAAACCCTAAACCCTAAACCCTTAACACTAAACCCTAAACCCCAAACCCCAAACCCTAAACCCTAAAACCAAGGCATTTTATGACCTATAAAAAATAATTTTGTAACTTTTATTTAAGTGTTTATTAAAATAAATTACTAAGGTGTTATAAAACCTAAACTATAAACCCTAAACCCAAAACCCAAAACCCTAATCCCTAATAAATTAGTAACCCTTTAAAAAGTGGTTTGTAACCTTTTTTATGTGTGTAGTAAAAGCACTTAATCAAGTTTCATTAACCCTAAACCCTAAACTCTAAACCCAAAAACCTAAACCCTAAACCCTATAAACTAAACCCTAAACCATAGGCATTTTATAGCATTTTTAAAAGCATTTTGTAACTTTTATTTATGTTTTTATTACAAGAATTTACTAAATTGTGAAAAACCTTACACCATATACCCTAAAACGTAAACCCAAAAATTTAAACCCTAAAACCCAAGCACTAAACCATAAACCATAAACCCTGAGAATTTTATAATAGTTTAAACCGTAAACCATAAAGAGAAAACCCTAAACCCCAAAACCTAAACCCTCAACCCTATATCACAAACCCCAAACCCTACACCGTAAACCGTAAACCCTAACCATTTTATAGAATTTTACAAACTGTTTTGTAACTTTTATTTAAGTGTTTATTAAAAGCATTTACCAAAATTTTGTAGACCCTAGACACTAAACCCTAAACTTAAATCCAAAACCCCAAACCCTAAACCCTAAATCCCAAACCCTAAACCCTAAACCCTAATCATTTTATAACATTCCAAAAAGTATTTTGAAACTTTTATTTAAGTGTTTTTTAAAAGAATTTGATAAAGTCTTATAACTGCTAAACACTAGCATCTAAACCCCAAATCCTATACCATAAATCGTAAACCCTAAAACCTAAACCTTAAACCCTAAACCACAAACTATGAATGTTAAACCGTGAACCCTCAACATTTTATAACATTTTAAAAGTCATTTTGTAATTTTTATTTAAGTGTTTATAAAAATAATTTACTAAAGTGTTATAAACCCTCAACTATAAACTGTAAACCACAGACGCTAGACCCTAAACCCTAAACTCTAAACCTGAAACCCTAAACTCTAAACCCTAAACCCAAAACGTTAAACCCTAATAGTTTTATAACATTTTAAAAATCATAATGTAACTTCTATTTATGTGTTTATTAAAATAATTTTCTAAAGTGTTATAAACCCTAAACCCTAAACTCTAAACACTGAACCCCAAACCATAAACCCTAAATCCTAAACCCTAAGAATTTTATAACATCTTAAAAACATATAACTTTTATTCAAGTGTTTATTAAGAGGATTTACTAATGTCTTATAAACCCTAGACTCTTAACCCTAAACCGTAAGCAATTTATAACATTTTAAAAAGTGTTTTTTAACTTTTATTTAAGTGTTTATTATAAGAAATTACTAAAGTCTTATAAACCCTAAAACCTAAGCATTTTATAGCATTCTAAAAATAATTTTGTAACATTTACTTAAGTTTTCATCAAAATAATAAATAATTTACTAAGGTCTTTTGAACCATAAACCCTAAAGCTTAAGTATTTTATAACATTTTAAACCCTAAGCATTCAGTGACATTTTAAAAACCTTTTTGTAATTTTTTGAAGTTTTTATTAAAAGCATTTACTAAAATTTTATAAACCATAAGCATTTTATAACATTTTAAACCCAAAACCATAAACCCTAAAGACTAAACTTTAAACCCTAGTTATTTTATAACATTATGAAACGTTTTATTACCTTTTTTTATGTGTTTATTAAAATTATTTACTAAAGTGTTATAAACCCTAAATGATGAGAATTTTATAGAATTTTATAGAAGTAGGAGTTAGAGATTTGGGGGAACTACTTGGAAACATAATTCCTTGTTGGGAGAAATGAAATAGCATTTAATTTATTTCCAACATGAAAATATTAGATAAGTATATTCTATTCTAGTTGGGTTTTTCAACAAAAAAAGAATACACTTGAATGTGTGCAAATATGAAAAAGGATATTATATAATAAAATAAAGAAGCTTGTTTGGATGGATAAATATATAAACACTCAGAGTAACCCTTATTCACCTGTAGAAATATGGTTTGTTGTAAGCTACTACAGAAAAGAACTATTGCAGGTAAGAAAAATAAATTAATACATAGTTTAACTTGTAGAAAAATAAATGTATACCTATTTTATATTGCTATAGGCCAAAGGACTGGAATCATACCAATTGGCAATGGAAAAAACAGTCTTGGGTAAATTAATACTAGGGCCTAAAGGAAAGCCTCTGCAAACTCCCATAACAAGGGTTCCACACACCTCTTGCCTAATTTGTGTATAATAAGGATTCAAAAAAAAATTGATAATAAAAACATAGAGTCACATGTGGTGTAAAATATGTTGGATGTTATAGCCTCGTTGATTCCAGAACATGAAAGTAAAAAATTTTGACAGATAAAATGGGCAATAAAAAAATTATTTATTTACTATCAAAACTAACAGTTTATATTCCTATAGGCCAAAGGACTCGAATCATACCAATTGGCCATGGAAAAAGCAGTCTTGGGTAAATTAATACTAGGGCGTAAAGGGAAGCCTTTGCAAACTCCCATAACAAGGGTTCAACACACCTCTTTCCTAATTTGTGTATAATAAGGGTTCAACAAAATTTTTATAATAAAAACTTAGAGTCACTTATAATTAATAAAGAATACACTATCAAATGTATTATTTTAAATTGTTGTTTGAATTTAATTTTTTTTAGAAGGGTCATATTACATTTTAAGCTATTTGTTTAGCCTCACAATATGCTTATTCATGACAATATATTAGACAAATTTTTTAGTAAATAAGATAAATGGAAAAATAGTTCTACTATTAAAAGCGGGTAAAGTATTTATGGATTTTTAACTGTGATATGCTAAGTCAGTCTATAGAACTCAATTTATTTTTGTCAATTTGACTTCAGTAAGAAGGCATAAATTCAAGGAAACATCATAAAAGTTTTTAATACATTCTTTTATGGAAATATTTTATGTGGTGATGGAATGTAAAGCTCTTTCCTTGCAACTACAAACTTTTAGCCTTGATTGATATTTAAAATAATGAAGTATTTAAATCATGTCTTTCATATTGTTTAAAAACAAATTGTGAATTATAATTGTTTCAATTGATGGGTTTAAAATTTTTGAAAAACTTTATATTAATTCAAATTAGTAAAAAACCTTAGATACCAACACACTTTGTTGAAAATATGGGGTTAGAAGTAAGATAATTAAGAAAGAAGAAAAAAACATATAAATTTAAATAATTTAATAAATTTCTTACAAAATAAAGATAACTTATCAATTAAGTATTTATTAAGGATATAAGATTTTATTTTTGGTTTTTAACTGCTATTCTGTATGTATCTATGTGTGGGGCCTCCTCATGGAGATGGATTCCATAGATTATATTATACTAATGACCCATATGATAGGATGCAAATTTCGTTTACTTTTGATTGTCATGTTGGTTTCTCATTGAGGGTCTCTTAGGTATGCACATCCTTTCCCTTATCATAGGATGGTGCCTTAAAGGAATTCATGAAGAATTTATATGTGTAAATAGTGGCATGGTGACAATGAAGATTCTAGTTGTGTACACAAAGATTTCACTTGCTTCCTGTGGAATTGCATTGCAAACATTTATCTTTCATTTTTAGAAAATGTCATCACTATAGTTCTGCATGTTGGCTAAACTTACTTCAAATGGATGCTTTCTGGAAGTAGTAACTCAACCATCGACCTACTAATATTAATGTAGAACATTTGAATACACTTATTTGCTCGAACTTGGAAAAGAATGAGAACATAGGTAATTAGATACCATAATTAGTTATCCAAACTTGAGGTCGCTTGATATCTGAGATTTATAACTCGAGAGTACTCAAAGATTAGTCCAAACTGCCAATGAAAGACTCATTATCTAAAATACCCCATGTAAAATTGTCGTTAGATAATCTCTTAAATAGAAGATGCGAATACCATAAAATGTTCAAGATATTATTTTAAGACTGATTTCAACAGTGAAAAAGACAAAACATATACTACAGTGAAATGTCCATTATGGAGCCTCTTGCTTATGTCTTGGCTCTAGTTTCTTCCATATCCTTGCATCAATTAAAACTAAACAAATAATTTTTAAAATAGCCTTCGAGACAAATGAGAGGTGGTATACTGCAACTTTAAGATTTTGAATTTAAATTTAAAACTCAAAAAACTATCCCATCGCATTTGATAATTAAACTACCTTATCAAAGCACCATATCACTTAATCAACCATTTGAAAACTATACTGGTGATCCTAACAAATATTACTTCAGAATAAGGGGTTGAAAGAAAATGGATGACCAAAATATGGGAGGAAGAGGATACTGGAAAAGTAGAAATATTATCAATATCATACATGCATACATCTCGATAACATAATTTTAAGGAATCTTCATCTTGGTGGATAATTCTCATCATTCTCCCACTGGTCATCGTTAAATAATGGATACATTGAAATGATAGATTTTGGAATCAATTCAAGAAAAACTATGACCTCAATAACTCTATCCAATAGGAACTGTAACCCATACTAACTATAACCAATGAGAACTATTACCACAGTTACTCTAGATGATAGGAAATCTAATCAATGAATGAATATGATGATTATAGGTCATTGGTCATAATAGTTATCTAGTCAATAAATGTCTTATAACTATGACTAATAAACAATGATTATAGTTATTGTGAGTCAATGTTCCAAGCTAACAAAGGAATTATTCCCTAGAACTATGACTGAAAAAAGGTCTTAGTTTAATTTCATAGTCAAGGCTCCCACATCATAATTCTTGTGGTCATGATTCTTGTAAAATGAATTAAAAGTTCTTAATTTAGAAGGGAATGGTGAACAATAAAGGAATGATTCCTAAGGTCATAGTTCATGCGGGTCAAACTTTTCGAGGTCATAGTTATTATGTGCCATAGCTCGTAAGGGTTAAAGTTCTCAATTTCATAGTTCTTGTATGTCATAGTTACTATGGCCATATTTATCATGGGTCGTATTTTCCATTGGTTAGAGATTCCAATGATAACAAAGCTCATAAAATTTCTTCAATTGGAATCGATCAAGTTCTTATTTGAAAATGAGAGACATAGGAAGATATAAATAGAGGGAGAGAGAGAGAGAGAGCGACTAGAAATTGTGTAAATAGAACTAGAGAGATAGACAATGTTTGGAATAAATTAGTCATAGTGGTATAAATGAAAATTACATCCATACGATTTTGTTCCATCAAATTCTACAATACTAGCGTTTTTCAAATTCCATAAAAGCAGGGTTTTCAAATTGCACAAAATTCAGGTCTTTAAATTTCACTTCAATATACATTGACAAACATTGCCAATCTGTTAAGAAAGGTAAATATGGGTTGTTTACTTACATTGCCTAATTATGCACTCAGATTTGAAATCACTATATTGGAGTTTCCACACTCCACTTTGATATGGTTTTGAAATTCCAAAAAGCTAGGGTTGTCATAATGCATAAAGTTAAGGTTTTGAAATCGCCTAATGATATCTCCTAATAATGCATACACTTTTGAGCCATGCTAAGAAGGTAGCCTAGTTTGGGCCTTACAGAACCTAGACAACTAGGACCATGTGTGCAATCATAAGGACATGCACATGTTCTTGTGGGCATGTTTTCGCCCCATTTGCACTTATGGGGTCATCATTCTTGTGCAAGTTCCCTTAGTTGATTCTCACTAGTTTTTTCAATTATGCTAGGTGTTTTCTCATTAGTCTACATAGTTTATTTCTTTTTCCACATATGAAGTCATTACCACACATATTTGATTCCACAACCACTTGCCACATGCTTATTTAGAATATACAAGTAGAGTGCGAAGTTATTTCATCATTTCTATTCCCTAATTGCAAAAGCCTCCATCATGTTCTCAATGATTTCTTACACTTGTTTGAGAGACATTCACATATTTAACTTTATGTATCCATTTATTACTCTTTTATGTTCACATCATCATTCTAGATTGATCATGGTTTTGGGTTCTACAATAGGTTGTCATCATTCATTTATTAAAACCCAAATTTATTTATACTTATTTTTCTATCTTCTCATAGGTTTTGTATTCTTTGAGGGGTAAGTTTCTTCCAATTTTGACTTCATTCATATGTAATTTAGGGAATTGTGATACTATTTCTCATCTATAATTTCTCTTGATTCATAATGAATTATTATATTTTTCATTATCTATCTTAATGCTTTGAGAGTGGAAGAATTACATGAATGAGCTTGTAGGGTCTTTTTTATCAATGGGTCCGAGTTTGGAAAATTTTGGAACGAAATCTTCTAGAGACATTTTGAGGAATTAAACACTTTTCTTTTGGGTAAAAAAAACTATCTCTTGTGCGAGACCATCCAGTAGTAGAAGTTTATATGCAAAATTTATGCCTCTTACAAGTTTACCTACCATACTGACTATCATGGTACAAGTCGATGTCACATTAATCCTTGTTACTCATGCATATTGTGCTAGCCATGTATGTAATTTAAAAAAGACTTTAGAATGTCCAAAATTGTAACTCTAATTGAGGGTCGAGGGAGTCAATCCTTTCACATAGTTAGATATTATTTTACGTTACATTCTAGGCCACTAGGAGGAGTAGGGGTTCCATTTCATGCTATTATATTTTCTTCCATATTTGAGCGAAGGAATTAGGAGTGGGATGTTAGAGAGAAAAGAAAGGGGATTAAGATTTTGTAGAAACTTTACAAGGCATAGGTCTTAGGAAACTCTATAGAGAGTATCTCTTTCTTTGTATCTACACATTTTTCCATGCTAGAGAGTAGAGATCAAAGAGACCTCACGTTCTAGCTAGGTTTCTCCTGTAACGGTTTCCCAAGGAAAAAATTGTGCCTAATTTGGTTAGTGTATGTATGTATTTTCAGTTTATATTTCATGCATTTCAACTAATTTATATTAGCGCATACAAACAAACAATAAATAATACGAGATCTAAAACGAATTAAAATTCACATTAAAAATTTCAATATTTTATCAGATCTATTATGATGAATTGTTCCAATGGAATAACCATGAAAGTTTAGTGATCATCTTCACATCTTGCATGAACCACTAGTGCCTTCTTTACTACCACATGTTACCATGACCAATTTAACATATTATGTGATTGTATGTTACTTTATATTTGACGTTCTTTTCTTAATGTCCATGGTTAGGCTTTTATTTCCATTATTCCCATCTTCAAACTGCAACATCCTCAAAGAAAGACAATCCAATAACCATTAATTAGGAGTAAGGCTCAACAATTATCTTGAATTCATTTTGTATTTGAACCCATCATTCATATCAATTGGAATTGCATTTTCAAACTATGCCATGATCACTAGGTTGTTACTTTCATTAATAGTATAAAAATATTTTATTACGAGGAGTATAAAAGACAATCAGTACATAAAATAATTATTAAATTTTTTTCCCACACATTACAACTATTTATTGGTCACATCTATATTCCGTTGCCCTTGTAACACTAAATAAGGTTCCAAATTCCTTTATCCTCCCTTAATTGACTATATAAACCTCATTATATCTAAAATGCAATAATAAACCTTTATATTCACGTAAAGTTACTCATATTCATGAAGTCATATAACTTCAATTTACTTTTATTTTTTGAATGGTTATGCACATTTATCAATTACCAAATTATCCTCATTATAACTTAGTCCACAATAGTAAAATTAGTATTTATACAAAAATATAAATCGCAGTAAAAATAAATGTAAAAGTATTTCCCAAAAATTTCATATGAAAATATTAACTTCTTATATATTAAATTCTTACATGTTTTACTTTTTTGAACTTGTTATAGAATATTTGAATTCATAAAACTTGTGGAATGTGCAATTCTTTAACTTTAAAATGTTGTTTTTAAACCATTGCACTAAATCATATCCTTAACAAATATCATATAAAGACACTACAAATTAAATAAAAATAGAAATAAAATAAATCTCATACAAAAATATATTAGTTATAAGTAACTTTGTTTCCTCTTTTAATTTTGTTTCAATATTTTATTTAATCACTAGATATGTAGGAGTTAGATGTTAGATGTTAGACATATTCAATTTTCTTATATAGTAAGTTTGTTTTTATTAATAAAATTATGAAGATTTTTTTTAGATAAACCATATTAAATCCATGTTAATCCCGATCTATAAAGCATCGAGGGGGATCAAATCTCTCGAGGTGCAAACCTTTTTTTTTACTGGAAAACTTGAGTAAAGGTTCTCACCTCAAGATATTTGATCCATCTTGGCCTTTTATAGATCCAAGGTTAAGATGTATCGAGGCTAATTATATAATATCTAAATTTGTATCTATGTGTCTCTTTCTTATTCTCTCTCTCTATCTCACCCCAAAAATATAAACACTCTCTCTCAATCCCTCTTCCCCTTCTCCACCCCCTCTTTCCTCCCTCTCTTCCCCCAACTCTCCTCTCTCTCTGACTCTCTCTTCATCTCTCCCTTGTCACTCCCTCTCTCTCTCCACATTTCTCCCTCTATTCCTTTCTTCTTTCCTCCCTCTCTCTCCCTCTCTCCTCTCCATCTCTGTATTGAGTCCTATCTCTCTCCCTTTATCTCCCACCCCCCTCCCCCTTCCCTTCCCCTCCATCACCCTCCCTCTCTCTTGCCTCTAAATTTGTCACTATCTCCCTCCATCTCTCCTTCTCTCTCTCTCCCCCCAACTATGTGTCTCCCTATCTCACTCTTCTCCTTCTCTCCCTATCTCTCTCCTCTCCTATTCTTTCTTTTCTCTCCTCTCATCTCTCCCTGTCTCTCTCCTCTCCTATTCTTTCTCTTCTCTCCTCTCCTCTCTCCCTCACTCTCTCTCAACCTTTATTTCTCTATGTCTTTATTCCTTCCTCCAACCCTCACCCCCTCCAACTCGATAAATATGTCTCTCCCTCTTTCTTTCTCTCTCCCCTCATCTCTCTCTTTCTTCCTCTCTCTCCCCTCATTAATAATTGTTGATAATTAAATAAAAAATTTGGAATACATATTCCAAAATAGCTATGCATATTGGCATAACTATTAATAATGACATTAAAATTATGGAAGCCCCATTCCAGAATAAACACATCTATTGAATAATTATTAATAATAATTATTTAAAATAAAGTTATAATTGAGTTAGTTTTTATAATTTTTTAAATTTTAGCAACTCAAGATATATGATGTAGTAATTATTTTGATACTTATTATGGATATAAACTTATAAAGATTTAAGTTAAAATAAAGTTATAGGTTAGCTAGTTTTGATGCTTATTAGGAATTGATTCTTACTTGACCAACTATTTCATTTATATTGTCCCGCTCATAAATAGTAAAAAGAAGTAATGTATATGCTAAATATATATACATTTAAAATAATATGGAAAAATATTCTTAACCACACAGATTTACTCTCACTTTGCCATGGGTATTCCTACTCTTAAATAGGTCTTTTTACAATACCATGGGTCAATATCATGGCTTATCAATTCTCCATACCCAAAAAACCATCATTCACTTTAGATATCACTTGGTCATATTCCATTTAAAAGAATAATAATCAATTTAGTTAAAATGGAAAAATGACACAACTACTTTCAAGATAAATCTCAATCTTTAATTTGTGTATACTACTATAAATATTATAAAATATTTAGCACAGGTTAAATATTCTACTATCCACTTAATAATTATTGATAACTAAATTTAAATGCAAGAAACTTCATTCCAAAATAAGCACACATATCCACAATTTATTCAATTTTTTTAACTATAAATGAGTATTTTAATAATAATACTATAAATTAAAATAATAATAAATTTTCAAAATGAATAAATACCATAATAATAAATTTTAAGCATCAATATATTTATAGAATGCAAAATCATATTTAATATAAATAATAGTTACATAAAAAATTCCCATATAATAATAATAGTTAATATTTATTTATATTGAATCAACATTAAAATTTTAATTTTATAAAACCAAAATTATTATAAGTATAAATTTTAAAATTGCAAATACACATTCAATTTATTAGGAACAATAAAACTAATTTAAATTAAAAATTATTTTTAAACTAATAATATAATTATTATATTAACTTATATATTATTTATATATATATTTTTATCTTTCATGATTTTTAGAATAAAAATGTCTAAAAGATAACCATAAATATTTATATAACCTTATAAATAAAAACAAAAATTCTCAAAACCTTCTTAACAAAAATTGAAAATTTAAAATTTTAAATATATTTAATTTAATAACCCTTTTTTAAATTTAAATAATATTTTAAAAATAATTTTCATTTAAATTAAAATATTATATTAATGTTTAAATTTAATTTTTAAAATTCATAAAAAACTTACGTTAAAAATAAAATATTTATAATATAATAAATATACAAAATATGAAATATTTATGTATCATGCATTGAAGGAAGCATATTTTATTAGTTTATGGAATATTGTTATACATATTAATGGTGATATGTGATATACTTTTGAGGTGTAGTTTCATTGGTTAGTATGTGATGTAGTATTGGCTAGTTTAGGTTCAAACCTCATGGGAAGAATGAGGATGAAAGCTATTTTGGGTGAATTAAACTTCTGAAGATACATCTCACTATGGGTGACAATTAACATTTTTCCATAAAAAATAAAAAAACTATATTTATTTTTAAAATTTCTAAAAAAAATGAAATAAAAACACCGAATTATTTTTCGTATCATTTTCAAAACATTAATATAATTCATAGTGAGTAAAAACATTAGAAAGTAACAAAATATATATGAAAACATTCACAATTATACTGGCTCAATACACATAGGATAAAAGGTTAATTTAAAATATTCACATAAGAGGCTTAGAATACATATTAAATATTGCATTGCATGCACAATATAGAAGCTCAAATGACCGTGATAATGATTATTTATCAAATGACCATGCTAATGATTAGCAATAAATAATGGCTATCAAAATGTGGCCATAAATCATAAAAAGCTTAAAAGTATAAAAAAAATATTGGTTTAACCTTTAAAGTTTTTTTTAAATATATCTAATATTATCTCTTCATT